>JAURVB010000793.1:0-33911 GCA_033002965.1 Piper betle
TGAACCCGACGAGGTGGCATGCAAAGACTCGGCCCAATTAATACAAATTGATGGGCTTAGTTATCTCTATAAAAATTATTAACTAAGTTTAAGATTTTAAGCATCATCCTTGTTAATATATTAAATCTTACTCTTGTAATTTTAGGATTTAACATTTCACCCAGCTTAAGGATATTGTGCCATTGGAATTCCTTTTTATAACTTGAGCCTAATCTAACTTTATCTTGACATAGTATCATCCATCAAACACAGTCTCAAGTTGGCTTTAATACTCTAACTTAATTAGTATAAATTTATGGGTTTAGAGATCTATACAAAATAATTAATCAAGTTAAAGATGATAAACATTGTGGAGAGTTTAGAAAACATTCTTACCTAAACACTAATTTGGGTTATCTGATCGTAAGGACAACCCACATTTGTCCTCTTAAAAAGAGCAAAAAACCAAAAAATATTGACAGATTCAGTCACAAATGGATGGAGGCAATCGTCAGCCAAAGTTCAATTTGGTCGATTGGCTGCATCTGGGCGGGGATGGTTGGATTTGGCTGCCTCCGGGATTGGACGAACATGGTTGCCGCCATTAGGTGGGGGCAACTTGATGTGGCCGCTGCCTCATTGGTCAGTGAATTTTTTTTTGAAAAAAGAAGATCTGGGTCGTCCTTGTGTGTGAAAAGGACAGATTTAGATTGAATGGCCCCAATTAGCACTTAGTGCAGGAAATTTTTTCTACTTTAGGTGCGGGTAACCTTTTCTCTATAACTAACATGATGTTCATAAATAAGTTATGATAAAAAACCCATTTCTTAAGCTTGAATTCTCCCACTTATTGGTTGCGGATATATGGATATAAAAATAACTTATTTACTACACCTCAATACACCCACTTATGCAAGGTGCAACTGAGTGACGCCTCAATAACTTATCAAAAGTGTGACTAAGTGTGTGGGATATCTCAATTTTTTATTTTTCCTCTTCACTTTTGCTTTAGAAATCTTTACTTATTAAAGTTGGTATTAAATATTCTTAAACTCTCCTACGATAACGATTGCGACATATTAAATCCTTGTATATCACTAGGAACTAAACAAAAAAGTGAAAAACAGATCTATTATGTACATGTGCTTTGTCCATAATAAATGTTGTGCAAATTGGTAATGACAACTCTGAAATAGTACTCTAAAAATATATTGTACGTGGTATTACTGATAAATATTCTCTTATTAATGGAAAGGATGATAAATCTTAAAGCTTTGAGTTAGTTATATCTGATAACAATAAAAAATTACTTTTTTTAATTTCTTCTAACTCCTTCAAAATTCTTAGGATTATCAATTTTATTATTAAGAAATATCATCATTTTCATAGAAAAATAATTTTTCTTTTCTTAATTTATTTTTATTAGCACTTTCAACAGAAGTAGGCAAAAGGGTCCATCATGTAGAACAATCTAGGGAAGGACAAAGGAGATCTTGCTCATAAATTTCAATATCTCAACTTTTCATCTTTGCCACTTCAATAATATTGTTGTAAAATTTAGAAGTACTACTCCCTGTTTTTGTCCAAATAACTCAATAGGACTCTCAATCAATCCATATTGAGTTACATGTAACAGCCTAAAATTACATAATAAAATCCCACATGCTACTCTAACTTTAACAATCAATCTAAATAGCTACAGTGAAAAGTTCATGGCAATATGCAATCCACTAAAATATTTAATCGAATTATTAAGTGTGCAATTAAATTCAATAAATTAATATCAAATATAATAATCCTGGCAAGCACACCACACTAATCAATTACATGACACATCAAAATGTTCCAAATCGTCGGTACCAATACTACACCAAGTTGAATAAACCAGATTGATTAAAATCGAATTGAACCATTGGTCCGTACCAGTGGCAAAGTAACTGGGATTTACTAGAAGCATCCAATATATCAAATGCTCCCTAATTGAGGGCGTATTACTAGCATATAAGGAATAATATAGTAAATATCGAGATTTTATTGTGCATGTCAATTTTTGATTGGTTAATTAAATATTTAAAAAATTAAAAAAGATAAATATGGGAAATTTGCCAAACACTTGAGACTATTGATTTTAGATTGGTTTGCCAAATACTGGAGATAAAGATTGGAAATTTGCCAAACATGAACGTGACTGATTTTTGATTGGTTTGCCAAATAAGTGAGAGAAGATGATTGATAATTCATTAGTTAGCCAAACGGGTACATGAGTAGCTGAGATAAAGATTAGAAGACAAATATATCTGATAAGATCCAAATAGATCCCAACAAAAAACACATATGTTATAAAATATAAAACCCGAAGGCTCCATAACTCAATTAACTGTGATTCTTCAAAGCTTGACTATTAACATATAATAGAAAATAATAATACTATAAATCATAAAATAAAAATACGTGCAAATTCTGAATTTTAGTTTTATATGAAAAATAAGTAATGAGTTTAATTGAGTAGGTATTACTAAGTAAAAAATATTTAATTTGATTAAAATTTTATAAATTAAAAAACAAAATATTATTTTTGAGAAATTTAATTAGATAAAATTATACTCTAATTTTCTTCATAGAAAATAATAAATATAAATAATATGTCTTATGGGAACCATAATGTATGGAGTTGATAATAGAGTGATGAACTAAATAAACTTGATATTTTAAGTTTTTATTTATTTCCATTTTCTTTACTTTAGGGATTATACTTGGTATTTAAATTAACACTATAAACATTAACAAAAATATGTTCATTTTCTTCTTGATGAGAAAAGTGCAAATTTTTATTAATACTTAGAATGACATTCTAAAATGATTGTTTATAGTATAAAGTAACAATTTTCCATTCACTTCGATAAAACTAATTTTAAATTTAAATTAAAAATAAGTTATAATTTTCGTTTAGAAGGAGTTAATAAGGATAAAAAAATAAATTGAGAAGATTTTAAAAATTAAAGTAAATAATTATTTTGTAATATTTTTAACTCGATAAAATTATACTTTAATTTTTTCATATTAAATAATAATTATAAATAAATATACCCATAGAGTTATCAAGGGGGTCTAAATTAATGGGATACATTGTTCGAGCGCGGGTTTTCCGTCCCAGCGATCACACTTCGCTTCGTGTCGAGTTATAGGAGTGGGATCGAGGGCCCTTGTCGCGCAAAGAAACAGTGCGATAAAATAAAAAAAATAAAAATTTTGAGTGCAAGGAATAACATCCAAGATTTTTTACATGGTTCGTTCAATTTGAATCCCTAAGTTATTCCACGGTGGTTCGAAAATCAAAGGAAGAAGATAAGAAAAAAGAGAGGATAAGAAGGGAAGGTGAGGATTTTGGGGGCTTGAAATGAGGAATAAAAAATAGTTGAAGGTTCGATAAATGACAGAAAAAAAGAAGTTAAGTGGGGCTCACATACTAAAAAAAGGCTCGTGTGTTGAAAAAAGAGAGAATAAGAAGATAAGAAAGGAGGAGGAAAGGAGAAATCAAGAAGAGAAGCCCGAGGGAGAGCTCCTTGCCGGAGATGCTACTCCGGTGACCCTTGCCAACCCCCAGTCGAAGTCCCCCACTGTGGACTACTGGCGCCCTTGCTGCAAAGCCAATAGCCAATACCTTGCTCATTCGAAGCCTTGTTGATCATCACCGTTGTTGCCTTGGAGATTTGCTCCACCCTACCCGCGTTGCTGCCTCGCCAAAGCCGAGCTTGCCAAGGAGAGAAGTCCACAACCCACAACCCCGTTGCTGTTGGCCGGTGAAGTCCGAAAGGGGGCTTGGTGTTGCATTGAAGAGGAGGAAGAATAGAGCAGAGCAGCAGTAAGCAAGCAGAATTGAAGACCGGAAGAAGAAGCCACCCCCACCAGCCAAAGACGTGCCTCGGCAAACTCCTCCATCACCATGAAACCCCGCCAGTCTTTGTTTGATCTCCCACCACAAGAGACTAGAAAGATTTTGGGGGATTTGTTGTTGTAAAAGAAGTAAAAGAAAGAAAGGAGTGGCAGAGAAGAAGCAAAAGAAAGAAAGGAGTGGCATAGAAGAAGCAGAGAAGACAAGGAAAAGGGGAGGAGTCCCCCTCGCCAGAGCAACACCTCCGGCGACCTTCAAGAGCAGCGGTGGAGCTTGGAGTGCCCCAAACTCAGCCCAGCCGAGAACTATCGCCGAAGAAGCCTGCCGTCGCCAAAAAAGCCCCCTGCTGGATTAAGAAATATCATCAAACAGCCACCTTGTCGGCGTGTGTCCGGTCAGCCCAAGTTGCCTTCGGCCACACCACAACACTGAGTTCCCCCGCATGCAGGAACAAAACCCATTCAAGAGACACTACTTGAGAAGCCCTCCGTCTCCGGAAAAGCTTCAAGAAGCTGCTCACCGGAGTAGTGTAGCAGCAAAAAAAACAACAAGCAGTCAACTTTGGGCCATCCGTACGGCCAGCCAAGGCCGCCGCTTAGTAGACTAACACAACCCAAGTCGAGATCCGTAAGAAAGGAAGCCACCCTCGCCGGAAAACAGCTCAGAAAATGCCTGTCATTGTGCTCAGCAGCATTCGGCCATCTTTCCAACCTCCGTCCAGCCAACCGGAGCTACCGCAGGACAATCCACTGCCTCCAGTCGGTCCCTATCATCGCCGGTTACAAACCCAAATCAAGACACTCCGCATTTGGCCACCATCGTCGCCGGAAAACAGCAACAAAGCCGGACCGTTCCGCCAGAACTTTTCAGCACTATCTCTACCAATTGGAGGTGCCTCCGGCCACCAAATCACCACCATAAAAGCTTCATCAACCCTAGATCCACCGATCTAGGTGATAGCTGTCAGCCTCAGCAGTCGGAAACGCCGTCGCCGGAGCAACCAAAGCCGCCATTGCACCAACCGCCTAAGTGGGTTTGTCAGGCCCGCTTAGTGGACCGTGCCACTTGTTCTACTGAATCCGTGACCACTTTCCGTTGCCCGCGATCGTGACTAGACCCGATCGTGACCGCGTCCGTATACCCGTCTGTGACCCAAAACCAACTGGCGCACCGAACGCCACCTGTAGGCTGCGCACCCAGAAATCTTCAGAAGCCTACGCAAGCCAACCGGTCTGGTCCAACATTTATCCTACTCTGAACCAACCCCAAATGGCCTGATTCAGTCTATTATTATTTCAAAAATAATTTGAAGGCCTTCTAGACCTTGGATAGATGCAAAACTTACTACCTCATCATTTTTTGATGCTCCAGACGCAGTGGTAGGGTTATTTTGAAGATAAAAAAGGGACATACCATGGTATTGGAGTCGAAGATCTCAAAGGTGAATTTATTTAAAGGCGTCAAAATTCACTATTTTGTGTGAAGTGTAAAAATTAAGAAAAATAGTGAATTTGTGGCTATCAAGCCATCGTGGAGTGACTTAAGGATTCAACTTGAACCCTAAGGAACCACTTAAAAAATCTTGGGCGTTATCCCTCACACTCGACATTTTATTTTCTAACTCGCACAATTTTTTTGCACGCAAGGGCGCCTTTGGTCCCACCGAACCCACTCATCTAACCTATTTCAATAATGAAGCGAAGACTGATTTGTGGGAGCCAAAAATCTCGCGCCCAAACATACATCTATGAATGTGTGGAGTTGAGAATAGAGTAATGAATTAAATAAACTTGATGCTTTTCATTTTTTTATTTTTTCCATTTTTTATTTTAGGAATTATACTTGGTATTTGAATTAACACTATAAACCCTAAAACAAAAATATGTTTATTTTCTTCTTCGATAATTAATACTTACAAATACATTCTACAATTATTTATGTACTATTAAGTAACATATTTTAATTCAATTTTAGAAAACTAATTTAAAATATATATTAAAAATAAGTCATAAGTTAAATTGAGTAGGCAATACTAAGTTACCAAGTAAAAAAACATTGAGTAAAATTTTAAATATTAAATGCAAACTATTATTTTTTAAGATTTTTTATTTGATAAAATTATACTTTAATTTTATTCATTGTAAATAATGATAATAATAAATAAATAAATGTAACCCTTAAGTTGATAATTTCTATCATTTCAATATAAGCATAATCAATATGTTCATTTTTAGTATAATTAAAAATTCAAAGATGAATTATATTTTTAAAAGTGAAAAAATATTTTTCTTAATCTTATTATTTAGCAAAAGTGAAAAATAAGAAATTAATAAATTTAAAAATAAAACCAAAGGGAAGACAACCTTCACATTATCCAAAGACGAATATAAACAACTATTAAAAACTACAACTACCCATGCAAATCTAAAATAACATAAAATAATATCAAAATTTTAAATTAAAAATGCTCTAACTTATAAAAAATTTGATTAAAATCATGAAATAATATATTCATGGATTATTTGCCTTTAATTAAATTTTCTACTATATTAGCAAATAATTACATTACTTTCCATGTATGTCTTTTTCAGAATTCTTTAGTGAAAAACAGTTATGAAGTTTCAGGAATCACCCCTCATGGGGTTCCCTACAATGGGTTTTAATATCCGACATTCGTGAATCTGACCCAAAACCGGCCCAAATCAAAATGCTTTGGATTGGATTTGAGTTTGGATTTGGCAATTTTTAAAAACTTTATGTATTTCATGTAGATAGGATAAATGGTTATTGATCGGTTTTTAGAATCGGGCAATCGGGTCTGCAGGCACAGAGTCTTGTTAGCAGTTGGATTCTTGTGAGGTTGATTGGAGTTTGTGTATTTCGTCGAATCTTTAGGTATTTGTTGAAAAATGTTGTGATTGTGAAAGTGAAATGGTGGTTATTCTGTGTCCGCGTTAATTGAAAATTAGAGAGTAGAAAAAAGGTTCATCTTGTGTGGGCTTGGACAATTGAAGTATTCTGCTTTTGCTATAATAAAATTATTATCTTGTTTAGAGGTTGAATATCTGCATATTGGTTTTTTGATGGGCTCATCAAATTCTTAGCTCTGCTTTCGATTTTTTCATTCATGCCTCGTCCCAGCTAGGTTTATGTTGCGCAGCTGGATTTTGCATTTGAGCTTGTAGAAGAGAGTGTATAATATTCGTGTCAGTGGTCTATTTGAACGTCTTGTTGGTGATTGTTGTTTGCTCATTTACAGTTAGCAACTCTCAAGAGCATGAAAAGGCCACTAGCAGTTCTATGAGCCATCTTGTTGGTATCATCTCTTCTATTGCCGCTACTGAGAATATTAGACTTATCTGTGCAGCCATACTGGCAATCTTGGTTGTCATATATGGCCAGACAGACATTAACAGCGCCAGCACCTGAGAGGTATTATAGCATCGCGGCCGATCTATCTTCTGTTATTGACTGATATTACTGTCACGGGGTAGTTTCTTAGCCAAAATTTTTCGACCAAAACCCTGCTCGTGCGGCGTATTCCCCTCCTGGGAACACCAGCGTTACTTCCACACGCAGCCGAGTACCGCTGTTTGTAGCGGCAAGATGAAGGATAGCGCCCTCGTGAAGACTCGTACACCCGGCTAGCAGCACGCGCCCAACTGCCGATAGCGCTAGTTGTGCTAACTGCCGGTACCGATCACCAGATCCCAGTGTATGCAGCGGCACGCTGCAACACACGCACCAAGTACGCACGTAGTATGCTCGTCCCAAGTGCCGGTCACCCACGCCCGACACGCACCAGACCAGGAATCACGGTCCAGCACTTTGGCTTCCAAATGCGACAATCACACCACCAGATTACGGGAATCCACCCAACCTTTATTCAATCAGTAAACAAAGGATTTTTACAAGCAATCACTCACCTTGACCACTTGCTGGTCGTGGACATGCAACCCCACGACCTAGCCTCTCAACTCACTTAAGAGACTTCCTCACAACCCCAAGGCCGATCCCCACTGATCAACCTAGTTACATGCACTACTCAATTGCAAAGAGGTTGTTACAAGACCAGACAAGTACCTGACCCTAAAGGCAGACGCACGACCACAGCAATCAGCAGCCGTCCACTAGATGTCCCCACTCGAACTCCACGAGTAGGCTGCAGCAACACCCAGCGATCTCCTTGCTCGATCAGGGTATTCTCCTCCACAAAGAATGCACGTCGTCCTGGATTCACTGCTTCTTCCTCTGCTTCTCCAAATATTGTGGGTCCAAATGAAAAGATGGAAAATGATTCTACCCCACAACCACCGAAAGAAAATGATGTGGGAAGAGCAACTCCTGGCAGACAAAGAAGGAATAACTGGATGTCCTCCACAGCTTCTATTGGGCAAGATGAAGCTTACAACCAGGTGTGCAATTTTCTGAAGGATGATGAGGTTGGAATGGTTGGGATTTATGGCATGGGGGGTGTTGGCAAAACCACACTCATGGAAAAACTTGAAAAAGAGTTTCTGAAGCCTTCCCACTTCAAAGTCATTTGGGTAGTTGTTTCCAAGACCCTGGACATGGATAGGATTCAAGAAGTCATAATGGGAAAATTGAAGTTAGCCTTCAACAAGCACGACGACCCTTATAGCCGAGCTGAGGAAATAAATGATGCACTTGGGAGAAACAAAGTTGCTATATTGTTTGATGACATTTGGGAATGTTTAGATCTTGAGAAGCTTGGCATATTAGGTCAAGAGAATCTGGACACAGGATCATTCAAGCTAATCTTCACAACTAGATCAAAAGCTGTATGTGAGAAAATGCAGTCGGATGAATCTGATTAAGGTGGAACCTTTGGGGTGGGATGATTCTTGGGCTTTGTTCAAAAGAAGTGTCGGCAGCAAGAACGATATTGAGAGCTGGGACTCTAGCATTGTGGAGCTTGCCAAAGAGGTTGCAAGAGAGTGCAAAGGGTTGCCGCTCGCACTCAAAGTCATCGGTGGGGCTATGGCGTGTAGAAGGCGTCTGGAGGAGTGGAGGCATGCATTGGCTACTCTTCGACGCTATCCAGCTGATATCCCCGAGGCCGAGGAGTATCTGTTTACTCGATTGAAGTTTAGCTTTGACTCTTTGTCGAATCAAAGAGAAAAGGATTGTTTCTTGTATACCTGTTTATATCCCGAGGATAGAGTCATAGAGGCCGACATGCTCATTGAATGTTGGATTGGAGAAGGGATTCTGACTTTGAATGGCAGCTATCAGGAAGCATTTGATGAAGGAATGAACATCTTTGGAACGCTGCAAGCTGCATGCCTTTTTGAGACACTCCAAGATAGCCCTTTAAGCACGAGAATACACGATGTAATCCGTGACATGGGAATCTGGATCGCTAACTCTCGTGAAGTAACTGACAAAACAGAGTCTCGTCGGTATTCCGTATGGTGTGAAGATTACAAATTGCCAGAGGAAGCTATCTGCAGCAATTTGACCACTCTTATCATCTGCAGAATAATGGCACCTAGAATAGCGTACAATTTTAGCCGCGTCACATCTATGTCCAAACTGAGAGTTATAAAATTGAAGGGAGTTAAATTTGATGGAATTCCAACATCAATTGGAGAACTGACAGAGCTGAGACATCTTGAACTGATTGAAACAAACCTGGAAAGATTACCGGATGAGATTAGAAATCTGAGGAAGTTACTAGTGATGCATTTTTACAACTGGTTCCGGGAAAATGTATATTGATCTTCCAGAATCGATTGGAGAACTCACTGAGCTAAGAAGACTGGTATGCAGTACTAGAAATATACCAGTGGAGGTAGGAAACTTGAAGAAGTTAGAGGAGCTACGCATAGACAGTCACCTTGTAGAGTTCCCACAGGTAATTCTGTCAATTGGTCAATTTGAAGAAACTATTCCTCAACATACAGGCTCACGTGGAGTTGCCCATAGGACTCGGAAATTTGAACAAACTGGAAATCTTTGAACTGGATGAAGGTTACTCCTCTTCCATTGTGTTGAACTGATTCCTAATGACACATTCAGGAATATGCACAAGTTGAGAGAGCTAAGGCTTCCGATTAAAAATTTCAAGATACTGCCACCGAGCTTCTTCCAGGGGTTGACATCGTTGAAGAGGCTGTCATTTACGTATCAAGGTGGTTGGATAGACGAGGATGAAATCGTTGAAGAGGATGACATCGTTGAAGGGATGACATCGTTGAAGAGGCGTACGACGACGTTGCTTCTTTTCTCATCCAATCGTCATCCTTGCCATTGAGAACCCTAAAAATCAAAAGATGCCCAATCAAGAAATTTCAAGTCCCCCGACAAGCAACGATTTATGCTTCCCTTGTCTAGAAGAGCTCAAGATTGGCGAGTTCGATCGGCTAGAAAAGATGCAAGTGATGAGTCAGACGGCACTTCCCAGCATACGAGTTCTGAAGATCACAAGTTGCCATTCCCTGAAGCACATCTCCGGACTTGAACATCTTCAGAGCCTTGTCGAGCTCGAAATTGACGATTGCAGCAAGTTGGAAGAAGTGATTCAGGTGGGTGGGGATAAAACTTTGTCGGATCATTCACCTGGTATTTGCTTCCCCAAACTTGAAGAATTAGGGCTTTGGAATCTTCCCCAGCTGAAGAGCATATGCAGTGACGCTATCTCATTTCCTTCCCTGATGAGTCAGACGACACTTCCCAGCATACGAGTTCTGAAATCACAAGTTGCATTCCTCAAGCACATCTCCGGACTTGAACATCTTCAGAGCCTTGTCAGAGCTCAAATTGACGTTGCAGCAAGTTGGAAGAAGTGATTCAGGTGGCTGGGGATAAACTTGTCGGATATTCACCTGGTATTTGCTTCCCCAAACTTGAAAAATTAGGGCTTTCATTTCTTCCCCAGCTGAAGAGTATATGCAGTGACGCCATCTCATTTCCTTCCTCCGTTACTTTAACTTTAGTCATTGTCCAAGTTGAGAGTACTACCCAGAGGCCTGGTGAAGGAAAATAGGCACTTGAAGGACTGTTATAGGGGCCACAAGTGGTACAACAAACTCCGGTGGCAAGATGAAGATTTCAAAGCCGCCCTCGATCCACACTTTCATTTGAAGGATTAATTTGAATTGCCGAATGGGCCATTACCTTAAGCCCAGCCCAACCCACCTTATTTTTACCTAAGTTTGAACGATTATGTATTATTAAAGCCCAGCCCAACCCACCAAAACTTCAGAAGGCCAACAAACAAGGGCAGAAGGTAACATCGTGAACCTTCATTATTATTATTTTGTTAGAGATTTCATTATTAACTCATGACCCAATTGTGTCCCTAAAAATAAAATCTTGATAGTTGTAATCATATTTTTATATTTATTTTTTAAAAAGGTGTAGGCTGGTCCATTTATTTCACTTTTGATTTATTTCAACTCACCCATAGGAGTACATTCTTGTCATTATTGAACTATAATTCTCTTACTAAAAATTCCACAAAATTTTATATCCTCCACTTTTTTACGAAAATTTTTTATTTTTGTTGTAAAATCTCTTTATTTAACCTTAAAAGGATGTGATATATTAAGGAAATCATGTTGCATGCCTTAGAACAACATGAAAAATAATTTTATTTTGCAGTTGACTTAAAATAATATTATATGATCAATGTTTATGAGAAAATTGGCTTGAATTCATTTCATGATCTCAACCTGGTGTCAATTATTGACTTTCTAAAATGGCATTCTTTCAATTAAGTCATGGTGATTTTGTTCCTTTATAAGATCATGTGATGAAGAAGAGGTTGGATAAAGTGATGAAGAGGCTGGATCAAAGGAAAAGATTGTGACCCACTTTTTACTTAATATTTGTTATGATTATGAAGTATTTGTAATTTGATTTTTAGCATATTTGAAGCCAGTGAAGGAGTTTTCAAGTCTTCATTAATTTGTCTTTTGTTTTCTATACTTGCATCCAACTTAATTACCACATTACATGAATTGAAATTGATAACAATTACCGGTGAGCAATTGGGCTCCAAACCAACCAAAACGAATTGCCGAACAGCCCTTGGGTGGTTGGATTTTATGGCCTAACTGAAACCGAACTCTACTTGAAACCGAACCAAAACCAACCAAAATATTTCGGCTCAATTCGGTTTGATTTATTTTATTATTTAATTAAAATTATATCATTATTTTAGTAAAGAAAATCATTTAATAAGTAATTCTAAATATATATCATATTCAACCAATAGAATCAAGTTTATATTGGCATGGGGCGCCATTGAATCAAGTTTTATCGTTTCCTGCTATTCATTTCTGGCTAGTACATCCATTTGAAGTTCATGTTAATTTACTGCAGGCTACTTGATACCCAAGGGGTGGTGTGTCTTGGCATCGTTGAGTTCCATTCATATGGATGAAGACAACTATGATAACCCTTTTCAGTTTAATCCTTGGAGATGGCGGGTGATTTGCTTAATCATCGTACAATCAATGTTTCAGAAAATGATGACATTCACTTGAAAAATATGTAGAAACTTCCTCGACATTTTTGTTTTTTCAAAATTAGAAATATCCTTATACGTTGGTATTCCCAATCAGGAGGATAATGTTCTTTCTCAGAGATGAAAACTAAATTTGGTTCTGTTTTCTTTGATGGAATTACACAATGCTTATGAACAAGTAAAGGATGCAGGAAGCCTCAACAAATTCATGCCCCTTGGTGGAGAGCAGAGGCTTTGCCCTGGTCTGGAGCTTGCAAGGCTAGAAGTCTCCGCTTTTCTACATCATTTTGTCACTAGTTTCAGGTAATTAAACAAGCTTTCAAGCTTTCAATCATTCACGATTTTTTGTTTTAACAACTTAATAATCAGATAAATGCCCACAAGTTAAGAGTGATAAGGTAACATTTTTCCTAATTGGTTCACCCGTGTTGGCCAGATGGATCTCTGAAGAGGACAGTATTGTTTACTTTCCTACTGTTAAAATGAGAAAAAAAATGCCAATACAAGTCTTACCCACATCAACGTGAGGATCAGTCTCGACTCATATTCATACATGAAAATATAGTCCCCAAGAAAGCTATGTATAATGTTGTCTTTTGTCAATGGACAAGGTAACTGCTTGTAGATGCTAAATTACATGTCCTATGTGTGAAGGTTTTCTTTATCAAATCCCTTTATTATTAATAAATCATGGGTTGAAATTTGAAAATAGTAAAGCCTATATATGCTTAGAAAATTAGAGCAGTTAGAAGTATTTTTACTGAACATCATATGTTGGAAGATTCATTTACATAAGATTCAGAAATCAGAAACAGTGAAAATATGGCAAGATGATCACTGGTCCTATATGATTTCACAGATCGATCAAGTCATGGCATTGCTTTCTGTGCATTTCATACGCCAATTTATCAATGAGCATAGGCCAGGCCATTGAAAATAAATTAAAATCTCAATGCCTTCTCTATAATTATCATGAGAAATGATGATCATGAAATAAGAAGATTGAAATCATATTCAGTAAATGGAACAAAATGCTATTAGCGTAGCATGATAAGCTAGGCTAGCCAACATACTGGTTCATGACCAGGCACTGCGAATTTTGATGTCATTCGGAGCTGCTAGCCATAAGTAATCATTACCAGAATCAATAATAGAAATCAATTAATGGACGAGTAGTAACTCCAGCAACTCGAGGACATTCCAACAGCATCCTCAGCAACAATATAATGCGTAAATTTCTCCTTATAGAATGAAAACCTCCATGTACCTGAAATTTTTGTGGTTGACAAGAAGGCAACTAGAACAAGATGAATTCCAAAACATGAAGGAGAAATACAGAAAATGAACATTGACCAGCCCTTTCCAATAATGAGTTCGACCACATGAGAGAAGCTTGTCGAAGGACTGTTTATTCAGGTAATTTTCCCTCCATGTAGAAGTATACCAAAGTATAATATCTTAAAAACCAATTTTTACAAAGGACCCGTAAAAGCTTGATCAAAAAGAGACATCTTGCATGACCAGCCACTAAAAAGTCTCTAACTGTCCATATGGATTACACTATCAGCATTGCCTTCTTTAAACCAGTTCTTTTTAGGGCTCATATATTCTCCTTAGTTCCATGACAATCTTAGATGTCAATCAACTTTATCCTTAGGGAAAAGTGACACATATGCAAAGTTACGCCTGACTTTTCTTCAGAAGCATCAATGGCATCTGCAAGAATTGATACATCATTGTCCTAGGCAAATTAACCACAACTATCGTGTTTAAGTAACTGCAGAGGCAACACTTGCGACATCTTGTTTCTTGTGGAAAGTGCATAAAGTTGTTAAAGCAAGTGCCTCTCCATACAATGAAGCTCGGGTTGACTTTGTAATTCTTACTTCAACAAAATCACCAACATCAGGTTTCCGTCAAGCATTTTCATCAAGATCAAATCCCAAACGAGATGGAATAGGAGTATTAATATAGCTGACTCTATGACCTCTGTCACTCTTACCAATCAACTCTGTTTCAGGAGCTCTCTTGTTGGGTCCTTCAACTAACACAAGTTGAATGCTTCCAACCTGAGCATCATAACACTGACCCGTTGATTCTCGAAAAGCTTCTATAAGTTCAGTTAGCCTCCTTTGCTTAACCGCTTCAGCAACATCATCAACATAGTCTCAATGTGCATGAGTTTTTTCTCACACTATAAGCAAACATGTAGGCCATGTCATAACCAACTAGCTTCACAAGGCTTAATGTATCCTTGTGGTCATCCTCTGTTTCACCACAGAAACCTGGACAGGAACAGAAATCATCAATGATTATATGTCAATGTGACTGAACAATCTTACAGTATAGATAGTATGAACTCGGATAGATAGGCCGGTAAACAACTAAGGTACCTCATATAAAGATACAATGTTTCAATGTAATCCAGAAACTATCATTTTCTAGCAAGTTTCACATTTATTATAGGAGACATCCGCTGATAAGCCTTGAATGTGCAAGCAAAAAATTACATGGTAACTCACCAGCTGAATTTTACATAAAAAACTGCAGAAATGAATTGTTCATGTGATTCACCTAATACCAATGAATATCTCATAATTGTAGGAAATTTTTTTTGTAGAACACAAAAGCACTACAGTAAGAAGATTACTCATAAATGGATGCATCGGATGTGGTAAAGGTCCATAAAAGGACTAGATGAAGTATAGAATCAAACAAAGATAAACACAGAGTCCTAAAAGAAATTAAAAGAAGTCCCCATACCACAAATGAAGTCACTGCTGAGGTCGACGTCAGGAAGAATGTCTCTTATTTTGCGTAAAAGGTCTAAATAAGCTTCTCTCGTGTAACCACGTCTCATCCTTTCAAGAACACCAGAGTTCCCAGATTGAGCTGGCAAGTGAGTCCACTTACAGACATTATACCTGTCATGCACAATGAATAACAAGTTATCTGGAAAGTCCTTGGGATGTGGAGATGTGAACCGGAATGTCATGTCAGGAAACTCCATGGAAAGGCGGTCAGATAAATCAGAAAACCACAATCCAACCTTTTTCACTGTACTTCCAATTGTAGGCGGGTTGAACTTCATTATCAATTCCTGAAGCATAATTGTAGCCCAGGTGACTTTTAAATTATAGACATAATATAGAGACATTTTTCTCCCGGAGAAATTTCGTATGTCACGAGGGAGAAAAAGTTTTTTAGAGTAAAATGCCCTTAAAAAATATTTTACCACGTGGAGGGATTTGGTTCCTTAAGTTGGGTTTGACTTAAGAATGAATATATTGGTTCCATGAAGGGAGATATTACATTTATAGACAAATCCCATATGAAATGAACAGGAGTCACATTTTCTCCAACAACATTATTACTGTTCACCACATCGCCACCGCCTTGCCACTTATGCCGATGCATCACGGCTGTCGATGATTGTTCACAACCTTTCTTCCTTTCTGAGCGATTATTATCCTCCTCACCATCCCCTCCCTCACTCAGCTCTCTTCCCTCGTAAACCCCTTACCCCTTCCCTTCCCTTCCTCTTCCTCTCCTCCTTTCACGTTATTATTATCAACATCTTTCACTCATATATAAATTGAAAACAAGACGTACATGCCATTATTAGCATGACATAATTTTTTACTATATATACCTTGCTTCGTAGGGTACACAAGCCTCTGTCATTTTAAGGAATGAGCTCATCCTTATTGTTCCATTCCCTCACGATGTTTGAGTATATTATCTTTACTTTCGATATCTTGTCATGACAATTTTCAATCCTACCAAGTAAAATATAATATAAGTATATACTTCACTAGTGGCATCCCCCAATACTACCGGACAATGTAATAACCCTATTGAGTTATCATCTCCTTGTGTGTCTAATTCGTCATTCCATGATAAGGTTCTTTTGCTTCCATTTCCACTACTTTATTAGTTTGTTCCTTATTTATCTATCATTTCCATTTGAATTTAATATAAAATTTGCATGTCATTAATGACTTCCAATAATGTAACACAAATTCATCAATGAATGCTGATTGTATGTACTTTGCTTCATGGGGTACATAAACCTCCATCATTTCTAGGAATGAGTCTCCCTTCATCCCTCTTTTTTTCTGTTTATCTATATTTTATTCACCTTAGCTAATTTTCTCCCTCCATCATCACCCCTACTATGTGATTGGATGCGCACCTCTATGACATCATCATCCAAAGCGTGCAATGAGAGTCACCTCTGGAGGTGGTTAACTAATATGTAAAAATTAAGCCAATGTAACCATTATCACACAATCCAACCAAGTCTCTCTTGTAAAAAATAAAATAAAAATTACACTAACTAACCTTTGTATATTTTTATCATCTAATACAAAAGTCAACTTTGGTCATTAACTAAAATGCTAGGCACTATGCACCATTGCACATCACTATAAACACAAAATTGACATTGTCCAATAAGAATGTCTCACACAAGTTGATCAGTCATCAATGTCATCAAACATACGTTAATTTATTCATCAATTACATGACCAAAAAATAGATCTATTCAAATACCTTTAAATCATTTCATTGTCCATATTTGACTCTGACCCACCATTGACTATGATAAAGGGAGATAAACAAGATTGTCTCATTACAGTGGCCATGGAACTCCACTTCAAAAGTCAGGCATTAGAGGAAAAAGTTATTCATAAATAATTTTGTTGCCTACCTTAAACTCTTATTGAGTACAATCCAATTACCTGTCTTGTGGGGAATTGATAGATGTTACAGGAACATATCTTTCTTAGTTTTCAGGATTATCTCTTACATTCTGAATATGTCTGTGATTTATTATGATTTATACTTAGCCCATTTGAGGTAAGATCAGTTATGTGGATTATGTATCTCCGAATTGAAGTATCATAACCAATTGATGTAGTAATCGATGTGAAAACAAAACAATTAATCATGATGGTGACCTTGAGTCATTCCTCTTAAGAAAGTGAAATATACTACTTGCAGATATAATGCCCAAGAAGCTTGGAATTATAGAATACAGTAAAGCTTGAAGGTTCATTTTTTAATTTAGACCCTGAAAGCAACCCTAATAGTGTGAGCTTTCAGCCTCTTTAACTCAAAATGTAATAATCACTATTCCCCTTTTTTATATTTGCTTCTTATCCCCCGATGTTTGATATAGATGTCATCTTTGCAGCAGGAAAAATGAACCTGAAGAAATACTCTCCAGGTATAAGTTAGCTAATTACTTTTACCATTATTACTCTCCAGGTATAAGTTAGCTAATTACTTTTACCATTCTTACCATTTTTATGAGAGTCGAATAGTTATATAAATTAATGGTGACAATGATAATGTTAGTGTATGACGATTGCCACTTGTTTGTTTTGGTTGTCAGTATGCTCAAGTCAATCAATTATACGACATTTTGTATGGCATCAATTTATGATATAAATGTAGTAGCCATTTTAGAGGTTGGTAGTCTCAACCAATTTTACAGTTTAACTTTGGTCTCGACTATCATAGAAGATAATTTTCAGTTACTGGCTTTCTATTACCTTTTTAATCTTACGTTAAACCATTTGCTACAGCAATGTAGCAGGGTTTGTCTACGTCACAGATTGATATCCAGAGGTATTAAACTCAAAAGTCTCAAACTCTTCATCCTGTGATTTATTATTGTTTGTATGTATGTCTGCGTGTATGTATATCTGTATGCACGTGATTATTTTTTCCATGTTCATTGTCTAAAACTTTAATCCCTTTTTCTAGGAAAATAATTCCCTTTTTCTAGGAAAAAAATTACGTACCTTGCACCATGCCCGGGAGAGCTTCCGAGCTAGTATTTGATCATGGAACGTTGACATGGTTAGAAACTTAAGCCTTTTTACATTTGGCAGGGAGCCGTGGGTGCTAGTAAAACGTTTGCATAAAGTTGTACAGTTGTAATAACGTACCATTCATAGCTTTCTGCACGAGCACAGGAATCTCCAATAGCTTACTAATGTTATCCACTAAGCCAGTTTCTTGAACTGTATATCTGGTTCCACCAACAAGAGTTTCCACTCAGCATGAGAAATCCAACCACAATGGTAATATCAGTCAATAACAGAAGATAGATCGGCCTCGATGCTATAATACCTCTCAGGATGCTGGCGCCGTTAACGTCTGTCTGGCCATATATGACAATCAAGATAGCCAGTATGGCTGCACAGATAAGTATAATGTTGTCAGTAGCTACAATAGAAGAGATGAAATCATTTAGTGAAAGTTTTGTGCCAATGTATGACTTTGCTGAAGAGTTCCTAGGTGCTGTTCTAATTGACGTAGGGCCGGAAGATGATTGCTCTCCGCCATGGCCGTTTAATGTGTTACCCAGAACTTCAGCACCCCTTCCAACTTTTGCAACACCTGAGTCCCATTTTCTTCCTTCGGAATGATGGAGGGCAAAACTGAATCTTCCTGGATTGAGTGCTCTACATTATGATCTAAAGGTTGAATTTCTCGTTCGATATCTGGTATCACAGAAGTACTAGTGGCCTTTTCATGCGCTTGAGAGTTGCTAACTGTAAGTGAGCAAACAACAATCACCAACAAGACATTCAAATAGACCACTGACAGGAATATTATACACTCTCTTCGACATGCTCAAATGCAAAATCCAGCTGCGCAACATAAACCTAGCTGGGACAAATACCTAATGATTCGACGAAATATACGAACTCCAATCAACCTCACAAGAATCCAGCTGCTAGCACACACTACTCAATCACAAAGAAACCATTCTCTTCAAATTCCGTACCATTTGTGTCAAATAACAAGTTGCAATCTTCCACGTCCTTCCAACATTCAAACAAACAATCCAAACCTACACAACATCAAAAAAGAAGCACAGCATCAAATCAAGTAAAAAATGCAAATCGAACAACTCAATAAAATGTAAAAATTTGAACATTGTCGCCGTCAAGCCGACCACGAATGGTCAGGGCAGGGGCGTGGGCAGGCGATGGTTCCACCGGCGACATGATCGGCGGTGGTTCAGGGGTGAGGGAGGAAAGCTGGCCGGTGATGAAGGCGAGGCGGTCGGCGCCCTCTCGCTTCCGACGGCGAGCTTCGCCATCGCCATCGCCATCGCTGCTCCTCCCACTCGAGGTCTGCCCTAGCGAGTCTTGCCTGCAGACCCGATTGCCCGATTCTAGAAACCGATCCATAAAGTTTTTTGAAATAGCCAAAAAGAATTTGGCTCGCCATGACCCGATAAAATAAATTTTAATGAATATTTATCAAGTTAAAAACTAGTATATTGTTGAGATTGTGCTTATAAATAATCATTTTTGAAAAAATACTTCACCCGTTAGTTTATATTTAGGCTGGATCATAACGCATTAATCAAGATCATAATTCTTATACCACATACCATATGACTTTAGCTATATCCAATTGTCCTTAGCTTAGGAGTAATGAGGTTCGGCTGCCCCTCCACCAAGAGACATTTATGTTGAGCCGCCCCTCGAGCGGGCTATCTATTTTTGATAGTTTTGGGTTGGGCATTTTTTTATTTCATTAAAAAACTCACTAGGTTATGAAACAGTTTTGACAATATATTAAAAATTCCTCTGATTTTTCCACCGTTTGTATATTAGAATATATTTTTTGGGGGAAAAGACTTAAATATTCAACTCTTTAGGTTAGTGGAAGATGGTTTGCTTACCAGAATAGGGAAAATAAAAAACCATTAAATAGCGAAAATGATAGAAATGATCATTAAATAGTAAATATTATTAAAAACATACTGGGAAGAATACGAATATGACAAAATAATGTCATGAAACCGAAAAAAGAGCATGATAAAATGCCAAAAGTCATCCTAACAAAAACCAGAAGGAAGCTTCCTCGAAGCTCACCCCACCGTCTCCCTCCCATTAATAATGAATGGCTTCCCCCACCATCCACCTCCATTCCCCTCCCCCTTCTCCACCACCAACATTATCCCCATCGATCCTATTCGCACCATGAAGTGCCCACCGTCCCCTTCAAAAGTAGCCTAGTAGCCTAGTAGGGAACCCCATGAGGGGTGATTGCTCCCGCAACTGTTCCTGCTCTTTGCGCTTCTCTTCATCACATTACCAAGCATTCTAATGATCTCAAAATTTTAAATTAAACAACTCTATAAATGACAATTATTTCAGAAACATACAATATTTAAACTCCTTGAAGAGAGCTACTCAAATATCCGTATATGAAAGGTAATTCTTTCTAAAACTTAACAATAAATCCCTTGAAAGACATGCACTAAATATATTAATAACTTGTAGTATAAATGTTTTTTACGAAAGAATTCTGAAAAAGGCATAGATGGAAAGTTAATGTAATTATTTGCTAATATAGTAAAAAAATTAATTAAAAGCAAATAATCCATGAATATATTATTTTATGATTTTTATCAAATTTTTTATAAGTTAGAGCATTTTTAATTTAAAATTTTGATATTATTTTATGTTATTTTAGATTTACATGGGTAGTTGTAGTTTTTAATAGTTGTATATATTCCTCTTTGTATAATGTGGAGGTTGTCATCCCTTTGGTAACTTAATATTGCCTACTCAATTAAACTTATGACTTATTTTTAATATATATTTTAAATTAGTTTTCTTAAATTGAATTAAAATATGTTACTTAATTGTACATATATAATTGTAGAATGTATTTCTAAGTATTAATTATCTGAGAAGAAAATAATCATATTTTTATTTTAGGGTTTATAGTGTTAATTCAAATACCAAGTATAATTCCTAAAATAAAAAAATTGAAAGCATCAAGTTTATTTAATTCATCGCTCTATTATCAACTCCTCACATTCATAGATGTATGTTCAGGCGCGAGATTTATGGCTCCCGTGAATCAGTCTTCGCTTTGTTGTCGAAACAGGTTGGATGAGTGGTTTGGTGGGACCAAAGGCGCCCTTGCTGTGCAAAAAATCGTGTGAGCTAGAAAATAAAATGTCAAGTGCAAGGAATAACACCCAAGAGATTTTACGTGATTCTTTAGGGTTCAATTTGAATCTCTAAGTCAATCCACAGTGGCTTGATAACTACAAATTCACGATTTTCCTTGATTTTTATACTTCACACAAAATAGTGAATTTTGACGCCTTTAAATAAATTTGCCTTTGAGATCTTCTGACTCTAATACCTTGGTTTATCCTTTTATAATCTTTAAATATTCAAAATAACCCCACCACCATGTCCAAAAAGTTTCTATTGGGCAAGATGAAGCTTACAACCAGGTGTGCAATTTTCTCAAGGATGAAGAGGTTGGAATGGTTGGGATTTATGGCATGGGGGGTGTTGGCAAAACCACACTCATGGAAAAACTTGATAAAGAGTTTCTGAGACCTTTATACTTCAAAGTCATTTGGGTAGATGTATCCAAGAAAGTGGACATGAATATGATCCAAGAAGTGATAATGGGAAATTTAGACTTAGACTTGAACAAGCATGACAACCGTTATAGACGAGCTGACAAAATAAATGCTGCACTCAAGAACAATAATGTTGCTATATTGTTTGACGACATTTGGGAATCTTTAGATCTTGAGAAGCTTGGCATATTAGGTCAAGAGAATCTGGACACAGCAACATTCAAGCTAATCTTCACAACTAGATCAAAAGCTGTATGTGAGGAAATGCAGTCGGCTGTATGTGAGGAATGGCAGACTGATTGAGGTGGAACCTTTGGGGTGGGATGATTCTTGGGCTTTATTTAAAAGAAGTGTCGGCAGCAAGAACGATATTGAGAGCTATGATGACATTGTGGAGATTTCCAAAGATGTTGCAAGAGAGTGCAAAGGGTTGCCACTCGCACTCAAAGTCATCGGAAGGTCTATGGCGTCTAGAAGGCGTCTGGAGGAGTGGAGGCATGCATTGGCTACTCTTCAACGCGATCCAGCTGATATCCCTGCGGCCGCGGGTCTGTTTACTCAATTGAAGTTAAGCTTTGACTCTTTGTCGAATCAAAGAGAAAAGGATTGTTTCTTGTATACCTGTTTATATCCCGAGGATAGAGTCATAGAGGCCAACATGCTCATTGAATGTTGGATTGGAGAAGGGATTCTGACTTTGAATGGCAGCTATCAGGAAGCGTTTGATGAAGGAATGAACATCTTTGGAACGCTGCAAGCTGCATGCCTTTTTGAGACACTCCAACGATAACCCTTTAAGCACGAGAATACACGATGTAATCCGTGACATGGGAATCTGGATCGCTAACTCTCGTGAAATAACTGACAAAACAGAGTCTCGTCGGTATTCCGTATGGTGTGATGATTCCAAATTGCCAGAGGAAGCTATTTGCAGCAATTTGACCACTCTTATCATCTGCAGTGGATCGTGGGGCGGAATATCGTGCAATTTTAGCCGCTTCACATCCATGTCCAAGCTGAGAGTTATAAAATTGAAGGGAGTTCAATTTGATGGAATTCCAACATCAATTGGAGAACTGACAGAGCTGAGACATCTTGAACTGAATGAAACAAACCTGGAAAGATTACCGGATGAGATTAGAAATCTGAGGAAGTTACAAGTGATGCATTTTTACAACCTGGTCCAGAAAATGAATATCGATCTTCCAGAGGCGATTGGAGAACTCACTGAGCTAAGAAGACTGGTATGCAGTACTGGAAATATACAGACACAGAGAGACTTGAAGAAGTTACCAGTGGAGGTAGGAAACTTGAAGAAGTTAGAGGAGCTACGCATAGACAGTCACCTTGTAGAGTTCCCACAGGTAATTTGTCAATTGGTCAATTTGAAGAAACTATTCCTCAATATACAAGCTCGAGTGGAGTTGCCCATAGGACTCGGAAATTTGAACAAACTGGAAATCTTTGAACTGAATGAAGGTTACTCTCTTCCATTGTGTTGAACTGATTCCTAATGACACATTCAGGAATATGCACAAGTTGAGAGAGCTAAGGCTTCCGATTAGAAATTTCAAGATACTGCCAGCGAGCTTCTTCCAGGGGTTGACATCGTTGAAGAGGCTGTCACTTTACGTATCAAGGTGGTTGGAGGGCAGACGAAGGATGAAATCGTTGAAGAGGATGACATCGTTGAAGAGGCATACGACAACGTTGCTTCTTTTCTCATCCAATCGTCATCCTTGCCATTGAGAACCCTAAAATTCAAAAGATGCCCAATCAAGAAATTTCAAGTCCCCCGACAAGCAACGATTTATGCTTCCCTTGTCTAGAAGAGCTCGAGATTGGCGACTTCTATCAGCTAGAAAAGATGCAAGTGATGAGTCAGACGGCACTTCCCAGCATTCGAGTTCTGACGATCGCAAGATTGCAATTCCCTCAAGCACATCTCTGAACTTGAACATCTTCAGAGCCTTGTCGTGCCCGAAATTCGTGATTGCGGCAAGTTGGAAGAAGTGATTCAGGTGGCTGGGGACAAAACTTTGTCGGATCATTCACCTGCTATTTGCTTCCCCAAACTTGAAAAATTAGAGCTTTGGGATCTTCCCCAGCTGAAGAGCATATGTAGTGACGCTATCTCATTTCCTTCCCGATGAGTCAGACGGCACTTCCCAGCATACGAGTTCTGCATATCAAAATTTGCCATTCCCTGAGGCACATCTCCGGACTTGAACATCTTTAGAGCCTTGTCGAGCTCAAAATTTACGATTGCCCCTAGTTGGAAGAAGTGATTCAGGTGGGTGGGGATAAAACTTTGTTGGTTCATTCACCTGGTATTTGCTTCCCAAACTTGAAAAATTAGGGCTTTCGAATCTTCCCCAGCTGAAGAGTATATGCAGTGATGCCATCTCACTTCCTTCCTGATTCCCAGCATATGAGTTCTGCATGTCACAAGATGCGATTCCCTCAAGTACATCTCCGGAGTTGAACATCTTCAGAGCCTTGTCGAACTCGAAATTGGTAATTGCAGGAAGTTGGAAGAAGTGATTCAGGTGGGTGGGGATAAAACTTTGTCGGATCATTCACCTGGTATTTGCTTCCCCAAACTTGATAGAATTACGGCTTTGGTATCTTCCCCAGCTGAAGAGCATATGCAGTGACGCCATCTCATTTCCTTCCCTCCGCAACTTTCACTTGGATGGTTGTCCAGAGCTGAGAGTACTACCCAGAGGCCTGGTGAAGGAAAATAAGGCACCTGAAGGACTACTGTTATATTGGAGGTGGCCGCGAGTGGTACAACAAACTCCAGTGGCAAGATGAAGATTTCAAAGCCGCCCTCGATCCACATGCATTTTTTTGGAGTTGAGCGAGGTAAAATAACCGCCAGCAGGGGCCGACAAAGAAGGGCAGAAGGTAAAATCTTGTTTTTATAAATGGTTTGAAAAGGTTTTCAATTTATGATATAAATTAAGACAATGACGTGTCATGCATTTTTGAAATGTTTGCTACAAACTAAGGAATATATGATTTGGAATTCCCGGTGGATTATGAAAGGATTTTCTCTTGTCTTTTTTTATCTCCCATAGGTTGCTTTATCAAGTTTGTCCTTAGGGTTTGAAAAGATGACTATTACTATTCTTGATTGTGTTGCTTATTCCCTTTCCTGCTTTGAATATTTTCTTTCTTGTAAGAATTTTAGATTTAATGGAAACACCACCCTTGTTGCTCTTTTTTATTTTTTTTAATCAATTAATTTTTAATTAGTTTTGATTCATGTGCGGTTAAATAAGTTCTTCATCTAGTAATTTATTTCATTCCCTTGGCAATTTTTTCACAAGTTATTCACTTTCAGTTATAAATTTTTGTCTTCTTCAATCATGATAGGTTGCTATCTTTTTTAAGCGATCAATTTTTAAAACTCTTTAGCAAGTTGGAAGAAGTGATTCAGGTGGTTGGGGATAAAACTTTGTCAGATCATTCACCTGGTATTTGCTTCCCGACACTTGATAGATTAGGGTTTTTCTCTTTCCCAGTTGAAGAGCATATGCAGTGATGCCATCTCATTTCCTTCCCTCCGCTACTTGAAGAGCATATGCAGTGACGCCATCTCATTTCCTTCCCTCCGCTACTTTAACTTGGGTCATTGTCCAGAGATGAGAGTACTACCCAGAGGCCTGGTGAAGGAAAATAAGGCACCTGAAGGGTTATGTTATATTGGAGGTGGCCGCGAGTGGTACAACAAACTCCAGTGGCAAGATGAAGATTTCAAAACTGCCCTCGATCCACACTTTTATTGGTGGAATGATTTATTGGAGGTGGCCGCGAGTGGTGCAACAAACTCCAGTGGCAAGAGTTCAAAGCGGGTCTATCCATTAATTTTAAAATGAAATATTGGAAGGATTAATTTTGAATAGGCCATTACCTTAAGCCCAGCCCAGCCCAACCCTAGGTGTGGCTTAGTGGTGGAAATTGCACACTTGTTGCTCTTTTTAATTTTTTTAATCAATCAATTTTTAATTAGTTTTGATTCGTGCGCGCTTAAATAAGTTCTTCATTTAGTAATTTATTTTATTCCCTTGCAATTTTTTCGCTAGTTATCCACTTTTATTGTTGCCATAAATTTTTGTTTTCTTCAATCATGATAGACTATCTGTTATAAACTGTCAATTTTTTAAAAACTCTTTAGCCTTTACTCACATAATAACGTAAACATTTTTTTATTATTTACTTTAAACGCATTATTAATTTTATTCACCACTATTTCTTTTAAAAACAACAAAGTTAGAGACACCATTGTAGACTCACCTATTTAACTTTTTATTTATTTCAACTCATCCTGGGAGTACAATCTAGTTATTGAACTATAATTCTCTTGCTATATATTGTATATAATTTATATCCTCCTCTATGTTTGAAAATACTTTTTTTCTTAAAAGTTCTTTATTTAACCCCAAAAAGATGTGATAAATTAACACAATCATGTGTCATGCGTTTGGTCTCATGGCCTTCTATTCCCATTTACATGCTACAATGATCACATTGATCTTAGCTCAACGAGTTGCAGAATTTAGATGCAAAATGATATTAAGAGGATTTAGCTCAACGCTAAATGAGGCCTGGTGATCTGTTTTCAGAACAGAAATGGTGCGTAAGTTCGAGCAAGCTAATCATGTGGAAAGGCTTTGGCAATTGAAAATTGCTGCTTGAAACTAGGACCTGGGCAACTTGTTTCATGGTTGGTCGCAGTTTGATGTATGCAAAACATACGTAGTCTATGGACTCTACGCATTTTGAGTAAAATAAGTTTGTTCATTAGAGCATATATATATATACATAGCTATGCAATGCAATATTGCACATATTAGCAGGAGAAGAAATGCACCAGCAACTACGGAAATGACCAATACTACTGCTGTGTTTTGTGGGGACTTCTAACTGAGAAGGAGCATGAAGGCAGGCCTGGTAGATGGCCACAATGACCTTTGTTACCTACTATGGATTCACCATTGAGAGCTTTGATATCAGGAACTGGACCAGCTAAATCATTATGCGACAGATCAACCGCTTGAAAACTGGCCAACCTTTCAAAAGATTTGGGAATGGATCTGCTAAGATAGTTGTGCGAAAGATTTAGGCATTCCAGTTTATCAAGCTTCCCGAGCTGACTGGGAATCTCTCCCATCGGATTGTTGTAGCTGAGGTCTAGGAATTGCTGGAGGTACGCTAGATTTCCCATTTCGAATGGGATTGTCTCATTTAAAACATTTTTGTTCAAATTCAAGGACGTACGCTGAGAGCATCCAATCAAATCTTTTGGAATTTTCCCACTAAGCTTACTTGAGGAGAGATCAAGTATCTCCATAGTTGATAGATTCCCAAGTCCAAAAGGTATCAAACGTGAGAGTTCATTACCACTAAGATTCAAACTTCCAAATTCTTGTTGAGTAATCCAAGCTCCATACGGATTGCCCCTCTTAGTTGGTTAGATGAAAGATCAAGCATCTCCAAGTTTTTCAACATGCCAAGTTCGTCGGAATAGAACCAGATTAGTCAATGGCTCATCTATGTGAACAACTAACTTCCACCAGGGACTCTACATACATCCGCCACTGCTCGCACAATCCCAAAGCACAGACAAAGGACGAAATTGGTTGATCGGCAGTGGCCTTGAAATAAAATTTATAATGATTAAACATATCTGTCTTAAACAATGATAATACATGCTATCAAAGCTAATTGTAGTACTGAACAATCTTTTTTCCAGCAACTTAACTTTTGCAGGTTTGTCAAATTCTTCCTCTTCATTTTCAGCAAAGACAGCTCTGAGGAACCACCAGACATCAATTCCAACATTGACAATCCATTAGGCAGCCACACCTAATAAGTAACCTGCAACAGGAAGATGTGCAGAAACAATTAGCTGATGGAACTCATACGTCATTTAATAGCAAATACTGTTTAGTTAACTCCGAAAGTTGTTCTACTAACTCTATAGATTTATATAACTTGTAACGTCATTTCATGGTAAATACTGTTTAATTACCTCTGAAAGTTATTCTACTGAATGTATAGATGTATACTGTCGATGGCCATCCCCTTTGTGCTTTGCGAATGGCTGACCCGGGAACATCTGGAAACATTGACTTTCAAGATCAAACAATATAAACTAGTTTCTAATGAATAAAGCATTCAATTTATACAATCAATCTCATAGTTTTAACACATAAACGAAGGGGAAAAAACATCAAAACTAGGGGTGAGCATTTGGTCAACTTGGTTACGAACCGATAAAACCAAATAAATCGAATTATGTTTCGCAGCCAGATTTCATAAGTGAAACCAAACTGAATTACTTCCAAAATAGAACCCAACCGAAATATTAGTTCGATAACCGACTAACCAAATTTTGTCATAAGTTATTTAAAAAATAATAATTTGTTTCATCATTTAATCAAAATTATATCATTCTTTTAGTGTACATAATCATTTAATAAGTAATTCTAAATGCATATATGATATTAAACAAATAAAAATTTATCATAAAAATATAATAATTGCATGATAATTTATATAAAATATAGAGTTTAGAACATTTTTTTTAAAAAGATTTGGTTATTTTGATAATTCGGTTCGGTTAGGTTCCTAACTAAAATATGCATTTTGGTTTGTCTACAATCCTACCGAAAATGAACCAAATTCAAATTGAACCAAATTGATAATGCAGTTTAGGTTTTAGGTTTTTCACCATATTATACTCACCCCTAATCAAAATCATCATTTAATTATGAAGTGACTTCCTAAAAAACACAAAAACAATTTATTAAGAAAGTAGAATAATAAAAAATGCAAAATCAAATTAGGACAGGATAAAGTGTAACACCTTAGGGGGAAAAAATGAACTATTATACTACCTCATGTATTATTTGCCAAATGGACTTTCGAAATGGATCAACCAAATCAATTGGTTTTTCTTCTTCTGCATCAAATGGAAAATCATTGTCATCCTCTATTTTATGTTTAGGCTCCAGCAAGGGCAAATAAAATGTCAAAAAGGCCCTCAATGTCGTCAAGTTGAATGTCTTCAGTCCAAAGGCAAAGAACAAACGTTTCAACTGCACTGGATATTCTTTGGCACTGTACTTTATATAATCGGTAAGAAAACTTTCTCAGAAGCTATTTGTAAATTGAAGATGTCCTCTTCTGCATAAGCAGCACCAGCATCACAATAAGCCACTGATATTCCCCCATATTTGAAATTTGTGCATTAGAACAAACACCATTAAAATTATAAAAAATGAAATTGATATTTACATAAAAACTCCACAGTAGAAACAAAAAAGTAAACTCTTACCTCTACACAGATAGCTCACAATACATCAACAAATTCACCAGGAAAAGAGTAAACTTTTCCAGGTGAAGAAGCTTCAAGATATTATTAAGAGCAAAATTATCAGTGTTGTTATTTCGAACCTTCATAATTATTCTATATCTTTTGATGATGTAAGCTACTGTCACATTAGACATTAGAGTCAACAGCTCTGATTCTAATTTTTGCAACTAATTTAGGATTGACCTTTTACTTGAGTAAGAAGGATCTAAAGCTTGCACACTAAAAGCTAGCTTAAATAATAAAAACTACGGTTTTTTCGTGTCAAATTTTCTCGGATATAGAATCAGATTCTAGAACATTGCTTTCAGTACCAGTTTCCTACTCGTAGCTCAACCAATGTTGTCAATTTCTATGCATACCCAATAAACACAGAAAACATGACAAAACCCTATAAAAAGTACAAGCGCTCTCAAACAATAGCAACAAACTACAATCAGAAATCAGTGATAGCTTAAAACAGTGATATTTTAGACTTAAGCTCCCACTTGAGGAAGAAGGATGCAGGCTTTGTACATAAATGGTTAATTTAAGTAATAAAGACTTGAGGCTTTTGTCTCAAATTGTCTCATATATAGGATTGGAGTTTCAAACACAGTTCTCGAACACAATTTCCTATTGTAGGTCAAGCCATATCGCCAATTCCCATGAACCAACTAAACATATACTAGGCCATTGAGTAATGTAGATTTGAGATTTTGATGAGCTTTTGTCTCAAATTTTGGTTATGTCAGTTAATTCGGGTGGTTTAATTTTTCAATTTGTCTACATCCAAATCGAAAACTGAATGAAATTAATTGAGATCCGTACTGAATTGATAAGTTGGTTTCAATTGAGTTTGATTTTTGGTTTTCACTTAGTATGCTCACTCTGTATTGAAGGATTTTGATGAGCATCATATATGACAAAATATTTTGATTGATTGGTTTCAATTCAGTTTGATTTTTGGTTTTCACTCAATATTTAAGGATTTTGATGAGCACCATATATGGGTAAATATTTATTTAAAAAATATAAAGTCTTAACAATTTTGAGTCTCTAGATTAATCAATCAATGGTAAATATGAAGAGGCTTGGATCATAGCTTGTTGAGATAACCTGTGAGATCTTAAGTCGGGTCAAATATTTAGATGATTATTTAATTAATTGAGTAAAATAGAACGATGAGGCTTAGATTGGGTAGAATAATTAAGTGGAATTATTTCATATTAAAATTAACTTTTAATTAAGAAATGAAACGCTTAAGTATTGATTTTTAGTATTTTCGTGTGGAAATTGCTACAGACTCATGTAAAGGGAAAAACATTATCACTTAATCACAACGTGAATAAATCTAATACAAAATCAAAATTGCTAAGAAAACAGCTGAGGCTGCCCCCTCACATATTTTTTATTGGGGGCGGTGTACAAAAGTACAAATAAATATAAAAACTTATGGAAGGCATAGATTCTCTTGCAAATCACCCTTCTATAATATGCTAATCTCTTATGGCCAAACTTCAACTAGATTCTACTTACTCATAAAATGATACAACACCATCATGAGCTTGATCAAGTTCTTTTTCTTCTTGCCATTGGCACCCCGAAAATTTACATCTCAATTGCAGAAGTATCCTGTCAGAAGATAAACAATCTTGTAAGAGTTAATACGATATGTAAAGTCAGACAGAAAAATACTAACAAAACATAAAAAGATGGAAAAAGAGCTCTTACTCTGTATCCTGCTGGATGTAATCACCAAGGCAAATTAGAGGGAGACAGCCAAGACCTCAACTTTTCAGGTAATTTACAAATGATCCAAGCTGTACAAGTCAAATTAGTTTAGTTGCCAAAGCCAAAAGGGGTTCGCTTCCTGCTACCTCCCTCTCCGTACTTGAGAGCCATAGCTGTCAATTACATTCCACCCACAAATTGAGAGGCATGGTTTGAACAAGCTTTATCCATAAATATTATTGGAACAGGTTGACACCACACACAACCCTAGATGGCAACCAACACATATATGAAGAAAAGAAATGAGACAGAGAAAGGAAAGGTTAAAATTTGGTCTATATCAAGTTTGGGGTTCCTATCATAGCGCTCTTGCTAGCAAAACACAAGATAATGAGATGAGATATTAAGCTTCTTATCCCATTGTTATCATCACATACCTTCCCAACTTACTGGCATGATGAATTGATTGCTCAATGAGAAATAATAATATTATACTATTCCTTTACAAAGCTGATAATAATTAAATCAAGTTTCTTTTACAAAAAAACAGACAACATTGATGACCATATTCTGCTCCAAAATCAGATAACAGAGATTATTTGAAGCAGACAATATCTAATAATGAATAATAATAAGAAGAAGAAGAAGAAGAAATGCCCTACAATCAGGTAAGTTGCGTAGTAATACAAATAAAATTAAACTTCAAAGTTAAAAAAATTTAATAACATAGGCTATAGGCTTCAAATAAGAAAAATTGCATAGCTCCACATTGACCCACTTTTTCAAGGGAGGGTTGCTCACCTTCATATGGCCCCACTTTCCCCCCTCTTTGCCACCTTTCACCTCCCTTCCCAACCGTGCACCTCCCATCATCCTCCATTTACATATCTCTTCTAGCTTAGCTCCCCTCACCACGCAAACAATCCTACCTCCCATTGCTGCTCCCCCTTGCACCTCTTTGACTGAAGCAAACTCACCAACAATTGTCTCCAATGAAGATCTCTTACTTCGGTTCTGAAGCTGGCTCTGCATGCAACTAAAGCATTTATTTTCCTCTTTCTGCCTAGCTCCCTCCTCCAATCCATGCCACCCAACCACACCATTAAAGGATAAATCTTGCCCCATCGACGAGATTCCACAAAAATACGGTGAAAATAGCCCATAACAACTATGCTGGCACTACTGGCTTGCAAGTCATTAGATATAAAGATTTCACAAGACAACGACACCTTGCTTGAGACACTGACACCACCTAGCCAGATTTGTAAAAGTTAGAATCCTACTATACTCCAGCTGGACATCCAATATGTTTGGGTTTTGCAAGACTCAACCAATCCTGACCCGAAAAAACTATATATAATTTTAGTTTAAAAAAGAAAAGGTAAGTTGAATCAACTCCTAAACAAAGAAAAATGATGTAACCGGTAAGTATCTCAGACCCCAAGTCTAAAGTTCTAAACCCATCTCTGTGGCATAATTACATAAAAGGAAAAATCAATGTCATACCAGATTGCCAACTTTACCTGACCCAAGCTGAAGGTCAAGGTGGGTTAGGTTCTCAGACGACAGGTTTTTTAGTGAAAAATTGAGTCCAAAGCATGTGAAGCAAAAACTAGTGCCCCCAAACCAAATTTCTTCGCAGTTTCTAGTACCATTTATAGGCTATAAACACACACATTAGAAGGTTCATCTTCAAAAAGAGAAAATGACAAATCCAAGATAGTGAAAACAAACAAATATGTTTTAATGGAATAAAACAAGGCACATCAACGGTAGTGCATTCTTAGATACCAAACTGGCAGGAAAGATATATGCTTATCCGTAAAAGTATCTGCAAAGAGATAACTAAAACACATACCTTAGCTTTTGCCTGAAAAAATCATCTAGACACAGTGGTCTGAGGATAGGTGCTGCATTAATTGCTCCCATCTGAACAAGTAAAGAGTGACATCATAAATTAAAAACACAATAGAAAAGCCACCCATGGGAATGACTCACAAAAATGATGACAATTTGAAGTACGTTAGGTAATTATAGAATAACTTCAACCATGTGATAAGATACTCCAATTAGTAGAAATAGACAAGGACATATTTTGCAAAGACTACTTCAAGATCCAGCACACCTCTTGGGACTACATTAGGTATCATCAAATTAGATTTGCCCCCGAAGCATCCACCAGTACAACACATTTCTAACACAACACTAGTCAACATGATCAATTGATCACCCAAGACGAAAGTTCACAGCAAGAGCTATCAAAACAGATTAGCCAAGCCAGAAAGCACTTCCAAACCTGGAGCAGGCGTCTCTACAGAGGAAATGACTCATTTGGAACCAAAATTTCAAGACTAATTTATATACCAAAACACCCAAAATGGTACAAACTAGTAACATCAAGGATATCTACTTGGTCTCTGAAAGCCCATCACTTCAACTTGAGTAATAAGTTCTGAATAAATTATCAGACATAACCACTTGTTTTTGAACGCCAGTGACTATCCACTTTCCAACAAATGGATTTAGTTCAGATCCTTGTTCTGTACGTGATGTGTAGTAATACAAGTACAACCAGAGAACAACTAATACCTTCTTTTCTTCCTCTAGTAGCTCTTGCACAGGCCTATACGCTGCCGCAATGCAGAGATTCTGCAAGGAAAAAGATTAAATAGAAGCGAGGAAAAATTATCAAAGGACAGGAAGCAATAAAGTTGAACAATATAAACAATATACCTTTAAGTCACTTCCTGAATATCCATCAGTAGCATTAGCAAGTTCATCATATTGGACACCAGGATCAAGATTTTCACGAGCAAGAAATATTTTAAGGATTTTCTTCCTATTGTCAGCATCTGGTAGGTCAATGTATATTCTGCATAGAAATATGAATCGCTCATCACACATAATTCAAAATCACCATTTATAAAAACCGTGTCCGTTTTTTAAACAAGATCTGGCGCCAGCAATTTTCAAATGATAACATTAGTTAAAAAACAAAGAAAGATTAGATAAATGTTTCACCTTCTAG
>JAURVB010000794.1:0-88041 GCA_033002965.1 Piper betle
GTATGATGGGTTGAAACCCAAACTTCAGAATGAGTGTATAGTAGATTAGATTCTGTGTGAATGAAATTGTTTGATAGTTAGTTACATATATTTTTATATGTATATTTGACAGGTGGCCCCTAATTACATTTTTAGGGGAAATTCTGTCCCTTTTATTTTATAATTTTTACTAATTTTGATTGTAATTGTGTTGGTGTGAAGTTTAGGTTGCATGTCATCCATGTAGTATCATGTTAGGGTTTTATGAATTTATCCATGCATGACAAGTCGTATCTACATCTTAAGACGCCGAGATTGGATCCGTATGAGTTGGGTTCGGGTTAGCCAACCCTAACCGGGGCCCGTAACATGCCGGTTCAGTTCACGAGCGTGAACCGGATTTGGGGTGTTACACAGGGCAACAGATCTGGTTGCAAATCTAGTCACGGATCTGGCAGAACTTGCGGACGAGGACAACAGTAAAAGGGCATGATGGGCTTCGTTGCGGTGGTGGTGCAACAATGGCTTTGAGGCTTTGGCAACGGCTAGCGATGATTGCCTAGATCTATAGATCTCCACCGAAAGAGTGATTCTCACGTTGGTTTGACTATCGGTCTTAGCGCCAATGGGCGGCGGTGGTAGTGGAAATTTCTGGTAGAACTGATCTTGGCTGGGACTTTGCCTTTATTTTCTGGGGACAAATGAGGCTTGATGCAGCGGGACTCATTTTGGGTTTGTAGCCGAGACAATGGTAATCAATTGGAGGTGGCAGATTGTCCTACAATGGTTCTGGTCAGTCAGGTGAACTCGGAGAAGCTAACCACCTGCTGCTGTTGCACTGCTTCGGCAATGGTCTTTTGGGTGACTCTCCAGTGACTGGTGGCTTTTCCAGTAGCGGATCTCAACTTGGGTTTGTTGATGGTGTTGAGGAGAGTCTGGTGGCAGTGTCAGTTTGGCCTTCAGGGTCTAGCCTAGCCGAACAAGGTCTGAAAGTCGGCAGCTTTCTGTTCTTTCCTTCATCAGATAAGCAGCTTGCTTTTAAAATTCTGACAATGTGGTGGCATCGAACTCTGACGGGACTCTACCCATTCAAGATTGCTTCGCTCGCTTCACTTTGGACCCCAAGGTTGGGTTGTGAACGGCGGCGTTTGTCGAAAAATAGCTACGAATCAACTCAACACAACAGTTTTCTCCCTCTATTTTCTCTTCTTCTTTTCCTTGCCAAGAGAAAAACTCATGTTTCGGGTAAATCTATTGCGGCAAAGAAATGATGAACAACTTGAGTCTAAAATAATTTCCAGCGGTGATGACCAGCAAGCAGAGCACGTGAGTAGATGAGCGTCTTTGCAGCTCCTTGAAAGCTCTCCAGGAGGTGGGTGACAAGTAAGGAGGGTAGTCTCATTTTCCTACTTCTTTCTTCTTGTTCTTCTTCTCTCTTTTTTTCTTTCAACGTATGTGCCACCCTATCTCCTTCACCGTTTGGGTGTGTACAGATGTCTGATGAAATTTCTCAATTCCACAATTAAGGGCATCAAATCAAAACTTCTCCACCTCCTATCCTCATCTCTTGGTTGGTTTCGTATTTGATGGCCTGAAATCTTCACCCGCCTCCTCTTATCCCTCCTTTTTCTTATCTCTCCTTCTTCTTTTCTTCTTCCCTTGATTTTGGAACCACCGTGGACTATTTCTCATGTGATGGTTGGTTGTGGAGGCATAGGCTCGACCAAGGGGTTTGATCACTTGAGTTTGATCACATGGTTAGGACGAAGAACAATAAAAAATTGTTTGAAACACGTAAATAAATTACAATAATGAAAAAATTCAAGTTCCTCATCAAAACTCACCTTTTTCTTCTTCCTTTCTTGCATAGTAAGAAATCCACTCACTTCTCTCCCCTTTCTTCACATTAGTTATATTCGTGCATGATCGCTATGTTGTTATTCATAAACCCACCTTCTTTCTGTTTACCAAGATCAATTAGAATAAAAAACCCACGTTCCTCTAAACCCATCTTCCCCATAAAGATCAATTAAATTCCTACTCATTAACTTACTTAAAATTTCAGTTGAATAAATTTACCTTTTCACCTTCATCTCCTCTTTCACATTGTCTAATTCTTAATAAAAATCCACCTCTAAATGACCTAAACTCATATCTTGAAACCACTTATGATGTACGGTAAGTGACCCACGTTCTTCACCTTCTTCCCTCGCATTCACTTTACCTAAATTCATACTTCATCTAATTTAAGTTTTTATTTATAAACTCAATTACAACAAAGAAATTCACTTAGTAAAGTGGTAAAAACCCACTTGAAAACACATAGAAAACTTATTGTATAGAAAGAAACTTATCTTCCTCACCAAAGCCCACCTTCGTTACTTTCTTATTTCTCATTCCTCACTTTCTTTCCCATTCTTCACCTTATATAAGTTCTTGTTTCATCTCATATAAATTCTAATTCATAAACCCACCTCCACTTTCACCAAGTTCAATTTTGATAACAAATCTACTTTCCTCTAAATCCACCTTCCCCACTTCGGCCACATCTAAAATTTTAATTATTAACTTATTTAAGATGTATAGTAAAAAACTTACCATCTTCTTTCACCTCCATTGCCTCACATAAGAGTTTGCTAAAAAAATACTTTCTAACCATTGCGTCACTTAAATCCCCCTACCACTAATATTACTGCAAAGAATTGGCATTAGATTTGTCTATAGCCTTTTTTCAGCTCCTCAGTAAATCGTAGGCCCTGTCTTGGGTCCCAGAGAAAAACTTCGTCATTTCCCTCCCCACTAGTTCAAGAACTATTGTAATTTTCTCCCTCCCTTCCAATATCAATTTTATTAGGTTTATTCTACATCGATCGTGAACGATGTTGGTGAGTTGTATATATGATAATAGGAAAACCTTATTTTTAAGTTAATTTTTGGATTAAGAGAGGCTTGTGACACCTATTATAAGTCCCTTTTAGGGGCTCAAGGAGCCTAACAATGGTATCAGAGCTTCATTGGAGGCTTAAATGGCCCAAAAAGTTGGGGGCCTAAAAAGTAGTATTAGAGCTAGGTTACAATCTTGGGAGATTTGGTGTTTGCCTACGCCCATTATCAGAGTTTCCTTCAGGGGTTCGGGGAGTTTACTTGGGAGATTTGGTGTTTGCCTCGCCGATTGTCAGAGTTTCTTTCATAGGTTCCACATAATGATTTAAGGGGAGTTTGTCAGGTGATGATATGTGAGTTTCGTTTGATGAAGAGATTTGATGTTAGGTGACGATATGATGAGTTCCATTTGATGAAGAGATTTGATGTTTGCCTACACCGATTGTCGGAGTTTCCTTCATGGGTTCCACCTGATAAGTTCCATTTGATGAAGAGATTTAATGTTTGCCTACACTGATTGTCGGGCTTTCTTCATGGGTTCCACCTGATGATTTAACGGGATGTTTGTCAAGTGATAATATGATGGGAGTTTGCCAGGTGGTGATATGTGAGATCTGTTTGATGAAGAGGATGATATATGAGCTTCCGCTTAATGAAGAGGATGATATGTGAGCTCCATTTGATGAAAAGCAGATTGTAAGACAATGATGGTTTTGGGGTCGCCCGATGTGTGAACGAGAGTTGTTCGGTTTATCTCACATCGATCGTAGATAATATTGGTGAATTGTATATAGGTTAATAGGAAAACCTTATTCTTTAAATTAACTTTTACATTAAGAAAAACTTATGACACCTATTACAAATCCTTTTTGAAACCCATTAAGCCCAACAAATTCTTCCCTCCCCATCCCACTTTCTTGTTAAACGTTACCTTTCCCTTCCCCTCCTCTATCCCTAAACTAATAAGCCGTAGCACCGTCAATCATATCCAAATTTGTTATATTTGGAGAAAATAAAAAAATGTAGTCGCCAGTTGTTCCTTCCAGCGATCCAAATCGGACACGAAAGTCTCGTCAATCGATCTTCTTCCTGCAACAAAGGTTCTTTTATCATCACCTATTTATTTGTACTTTTTTTAGGCGTTGATATGTGTTTGTTATTTATGTTGGTGCATTTGAAAGTCTAACACATTATGTGCCAGATATTTTTTTATTGTTTTTCTTTTGGACAGAGATTTAATTTTTCTACTTTAGTCATCAACAATTACATCTTCGGTCGCCTTCGTATATCTTAATACTCTACTAGAAGGTTGTGGGATGGACCATTTCTTTTCTTTTATTTGTTTGTTTCGTTACTGGGTGGCCGGAACATTACAAGGCGAGGTGGATATTTGCCGTGTGGATAGCCTGAGTTTAACCAGCACTCAAATTTCCCAGACGGGGTGTGCCTGCACCCGTACCATTTTGTAGATTGGCAATGTTGAACGCTGGAGCACTATTCTTAAAGAGTCCCTAATCTGGTGCAAGGACTTTGTAATCATAATAGTGCTAAGATTTAATTAGTTATTAATAAATATTATTTATTGAGTATTTTTAATAATCGCTTAAAATTTTCATAAATAATTAAGTAGTCACTCGCATTTAGATTTTTCCTACCCAGAAATCTACACATCTTAACAGTGTTGTCCGGTATTTATTTCATGTAATTTTTAGCTTTGGAGGGTTGAATCTGAAAGATCAAACTTGGAAGACGCCGGCGCCGCAGTCAAGACTATGGCTTTTATTACCAAGCCCCTGTCCTCATTGACGGAGTCCGTGTTCCCCCCATTTTTGTTTGGCCGTCTTCCATTCAAATCAATCAATTGGATCACACTCGTTCTCCCTCCTTGACTTCACCCATATCACAGACACTGTTTCATCATTCATGTAATGTATATTACACATTGCAGCCTTTCTATATTGAAATTGAAATATTTATTATACTGTGATGAAGCCGACACATTTGACATTTCCCGGATTGTGGCACTTAGCATATTAAAATCGTCTAACTGATAACCATTCTTCATAGGACAAAGGGGATTGGCGTCAAGTCTTACGTATGAGATCTTCCCTTTTATCGGCGCATTGAAGACGCGTCCCTTGTTTAGTTGCAGTCGAACCTTTTTTTGTCAATCTAACTTGTTGCAATAATAATACATTTCATCCACCGCTTCTCCCTTCGCAGTTTACGGTTCTTCAACATCCACAAATCATGGCCGAGCAGCCATGGCTTTTCTTCTCGATTGCTCTAGCGTACTTCGCCGTCTTCTCCACCATGCAAGCCGCCGACACCATCTCCTTCGGCGAGTTCCTCACCGGGAACAGCACCATCAGTTCCGCGAACGGTACCTTCGAGCTGGGCTTCTTCCGACCAGGTCAGTCGTCGAATCACTACATAGGGATATGGTACGCAATCTCTCGCTCCACCGTGGTCTGGGTGGCCAACAGGGAGGACCCCTCCCCGACACCTCCTCCCACCTCCGAATCTCCGACGACGGCAACCTGGTCCTGCTCAACCCAGCTACAAACCGAACCGTCTGGTCCACCAACATTTCGTCCACTTCTTCGAGAACAAGAAGAGCCAACTCCACCGTCGCTCGTCTCCATCACAACGGCAACCTTGTCTTGACCGATGGTGGGAACACCTCCGCTTCGGTCTGGGAGAGCTTCGATCACCCAACACATACCTGGCTCCCCGGCGGTCGAATCGGGTACAACAAGGTCACCGGCGAGAACACGCTGCTCACCTCTTGGAGAAGCTCAGAAGACCCAGCTCCGGGGCTCTTCTCGCTGGGCATCGACGTGGGTAACACCAGACAGTACATCATCCTCTACAACCGGACTACTCCGTACTGGCAAAGCGGAGATTGGAACGACGAGAGCAGGATCTTCACCGACGTCCCCGAGATGAGATCAACAGAAGCCTACAATTTTAGTTTTGTGGATAACAATCTAACCAGTTACTTCACCTACAGCGTCTACGACGATTCGTTGCTCAGCAGGTTCGTGATGGATCTGTCGGGGCAAATCAAGCAGTTCACTCTGCTCACCAATCGGGCGTGGAACCTGTTCTGGTCACAACCCGAAGCTCAATGTGAAGTCTACGCCTTGTGCGGGTCCTTCGGTGTCTGCCTCGGCAACGATCTACCCTACTGCAACTGCCCCCGGGCTTCCACCCGCAGTCACCCGTGCACTGGAACAACCTCAGCGACTGGTCAGGAGGTTGCGTGAGAGAGGTTCCGCTCAGCTGCGGCGGGGACCATGGGTTCCTTCCAGTGCCGGGGTTGAGCTCGCGAGGAAGTTCCCGGACTTTGTCGGTGGGCAGCAGAACTCAATGCGAATCGGCTTGCTTGAGCAACTGTAGCTGCACGGCCTACTCCTACTCTGGCCAGTGCTTGCTCTGGGACAACCAGCTTATCAATCTACAGCAGCTCTCCGACGCCGGCGGCGGCCAGGAGCTCTACATCCGACTGGCCGCATCGGAGGTGGCGAGGCTGACGAACTCCACCGGCGGCGGCGACTCGTCCACCCCGTGGTCCGCCGTCGGCGGCGGCGTCGCGGCGTTCGTGGCGGCAGCCGTCGTCGCTCTGATCGTGATCTGGAAGTGCAAGAGGAGGTCGGGCATCCGATCGCTCGACCACGCAGCAAGGCGCCCTACTCGCGTTCACGTACCGAGACCTGCAAGCCGTCACCAAGAACTTCTCCAACAAGCTGGGCAGCGGGGGGTTCGGGTCGGTGTTCATGGGGACGATGCTGGACTCCGCCGCCATCGCTGTGAAGAAGCTGGAAGGGCAGGGGCAGGGGGAGAAGCAGTTCAGAGCGGAGGTGAGCACCATCGGCACCATCCAACATGTCAACCTCGTCCGCCTTCGTGGGTTCTGCTCCGAAGGCCCCAACCGCCTCCTCGTCTACGACTACATGCCCAACCGATCTCTCGACTTCCACCTCTTCAACAAGCACGCCGGCGACGAGGAGGTGCTCGGTTGGAGCAAAAGGTACCAGATCGCACTCGGGACAGCTAGGGGTCTCCACTATCTGCATGAGAAGTGCATAGACTGCATCATACACTGTGACATCAAGCCGGAGAACATCCTTCTCGACGCCGACTACACCCCGAAGGTGGCCGACTTCGGACTGGCGAAGCTGGTCGGCCGCGATTTCAGTCGGGTGCTGACCACCATGAGGGGGACGAGGGGTTACCTGGCGCCGGAGTGGATCTCCGGCCTGCCCATCACGGCCAAGGCGGACGTGTACAGCTACGGGATGATGCTGTTCGAGATCGTGTCAGGGAAGAGGAACACGGAGCAGAAGGAGGACGGGCGGGTGGTGTTCTTCCCCACCTGGGCGGTGAGGCGGGTCGTGGAGGGGCGAGCGATGGAGATAGTGGACGTGGAGCTCGGCGGCGACGCGGACGCCGGGGAAGTGGAGAGGGTGGTGCGGGTGGCGTCGTGGTGCATACAGGACGAGGAGGAGCAGCGGCCGGCGATGGGGCAGGTGGTGCAGGTGTTGGAGGGGGTGGTGCAGGTGGGTTTGCCGCCCATTCCCCGAGCTCTGCAGATTCTGGTCGGGAGCGGGGATGGGGAATACGATGGGGCGTCGTCGGCGCGTTCTTCCCAGGCGAGCTCTTTGTTGGCCAGCAATGTCTCCATGGAAACACGTTGAGAAGACTGGTGTAGCATTGATGGATCCCAAGGTTGGTCATGTTAACAATCTCGTACGTTGCGTTGTCGATATTTTTCTTACTTCAATATATACTTTGCCCTTTCTTGTTCGTAGATTTTAACTCTGTAAATGGCACTTTATCTGTATTCTGTAGCAGAACGAAGGAGCTAAATTACAAAAAACAAATGGATGATGTTCTCAACGCCATTTAGTTCAAACCTTGAAACTTAAATGTAACTTGACGCTAAGTGTGTGTGACCAGAGTTGAAGCAACTTGAAAACTAATCCCAAAGTTGGAGAAGTATCCTCTATGTCCTCGCCTCGAAATAAATATTCTTTTTCGAAATTCTTTTATGAATTATTTCCCTTAAGTAATGCTATTTGCACCGCTAAAATTTTTTCTATTTCTTTCCTGCTTGATTGGCTTATTCTATAAGCCACATAGATCATATTTATATGGCAAATTTATTTGGTCAATGAAATTAAGGGAGAAAATTATGGAAAATTTTAGTGATTTTCCAGTTTCCTTTCTACTAGTTATCATCGAATAATTAAGATTTGATCATGTTGGTATTGTATATTATCACCCTGCCATGTCTTCTAATTAATTACAAGGTATTATAATACGTTAAGACTTAATTATAAATATAATATACAACTAAATCTAATGGTACAAAGAGTCTTGATTATACACGGAGAAAATAAAATGGAGTAGATGTGACAAAAGGAAAAGAAAATAAATTTTATATCTATTATTTTCTTTCATGTATTTGTTGATTAGAAAAAAATTTTGCTTAAAATATTATTTTCCCTTTATCTTATTTTTTAAAGAGGTTTTTACCGTGATAAAAAATAAATTATTTTCCTCCAAACTACATAAATAAAAAATATTTTATTCTTAATTTTTTCTCTCACAATTTAAATAAATCCTACCACAAAAAATTTTGAGTTCAACTATATGCCAAAAATCACAATTTCCCTCAACCTATACGCCTATAACTACACATAAACGAGGGAAGTCTAAGCCAAACATTTAATTATTAAGCTCAAGTTAAACTAAGCCCAACACTCCTTATCTTAGTTTTATCTATGATTTATAAATATATATATAAACCGGGTAAACGGGTCCTCAAATGGACACACTCAAATATATCGAAGCTAAGTGCGACAATCCATGGCATCATCATTGCCCTTCACCTGCCATCTCTGACGTTGTCAATCAGAAGTCGAACAAGGCATTGTCCATGTCTATCCACTTACACCTCGGGCAAAAAATTAGTCGTCTATGGTAAAATTCTTCGGTTAAGTTGGTCACGATCTACATAGTCAAAATTCAGTTAATATAAAAAATATTTTCATCTTATATTTATTTTATTATCTAATTATTTTTTATTATAAATATTATTTTTTCTCTCAAATAACTAATATATCATTTATATAATCATTATCTTTTTTATTTTTTGAATTTTCTCTCACGTCAATTAGCATAAAAATTAAAATCATTTTTTAAAATATTTGAATAAAAAATATTATATTACAATGGAAAAATTCAAAAAATAAGATTAATATGAAATCTATAGCTAGATGTGTGTCAAAGAAGCCTTCGATTAGAATTGAAAATTCATCAAGTGTTTATCATATTATAGGCCCATGTAGGAAATTGAAAGGAGTAAGCAAGTTGATTATGGAATATTCATCAAATGAACAAACACGAAGTGATTTGGAGAATTATTTAGATGAACTAACTATTTCTTTTATAGATAGATTAGATAAAAAATTTGATATATTAACACTGTAGAGATTAAACATAGTAAAATATAATATTTTGGGAAAAATTGCGCACTAGTCAATTGTTGCCTTCGAATCGACATTTAGTATTGGATAACAAACAATTAACTCCATTAAGAATAACTTGAGCCCAAAAATACTTGATGCTTTGATATGTACCTAAAATTGGTTGATGAGTGAATATAAAATTAATTTATGTTTTATATTCATGTATTTTTATTTTTGATATATTTTTTAACACATGTTTTTCTCTTGTTATTATATTTTTTACTTGTAGAGAAACAATCAAGATTATCGTCAAATTTGTTTGGAATAATAAATATTGAAGAATGAGAATATATTAATGATTGTGTTGATGAAAATAGTATTCGAATATCTTCATGTTTATAATAAACATGTGAGATTGTTATATTCAATTTTTCCTTTTCTAATATTTGTAAAATATTTTTACAAGTAATTAACTCTTTTGTATATATTTTTTATATACGTGAGTTATAATTAACGAAGAATCAATTATTAGAATATTTTGTCTTATAAGTATATATAATATTAAAGTATATTTTGATATTAAAGATTACTTTAAAACTTCTATGCATTGATTATTTTTTGTTTAACTTAAAAATGTGTTGGAGCTAAACTTCAAAAGCAAGGTAAGGAAGTGCGAGAGGTATTGATCGCAATCTAGTTGAATTAAGAGTTTTTGGAGTTCATGACCATGTGCAAAAAGACAATACTTCAAATTGAATTAAAGATAATATAATACATGGTTTCTTATTACGAAAATTTTTATTCATGCCTTTATTTTTTTCATTCAAGGTTTGTTATTTTTTAATTGGTTCGTGTGGATCCTACCTGTATTTCATTAACCATCCCTAAAAACAGAAAAAGTTAACTCAGTATGTGAGGAGATAAAATAAACTCAGGTGTAATAAAAGAACCAACTTAGTATAACAGTAAAAAATTGTTTGAAAACATGGAATAAAAAAATTCACGTTCTTCACCAAAACCCACCTTCCTCTTCTTCCTTTCTCACATGGTAAGAAATCGTTATTCATAAACCCACCTCCTTTGTTTTTACCAAGATCAATTTGAATAAAAAACCCACCTTCCTCCAAACCCATCTTCCCCTTAAAGATCAGCTGCTAAATTCCTACTCATTAACTTATTTAAAAATATCGACCTTCTTCACTTTCCTCTCCTCTTCTTAAAAATATCTACCTTCTTCACTTTCCTCTCCTCTTTCACATCATCTAAATTCTTAATAAAAAATCTACATCTACCTCACTTAAACTCGTATTTTGAAACCAACTTATGATGTACGGTAATAAACCCACATTCTTCACATTCTTCATTCTTCCCTCGCATTCACTTTACCTAAATTCTTACTTCATTTAATTTAAGTTGTTATTTATAAACTCATTTATAACAAAGGTATTCACTTAGTAAATTGGTAAAAACCCACTTAAAAACACATTGAAAACTTATTGTATAGAAAGAAACTTACCTTCACAACAAAGCCCACCTTCATTACTTTCTTATTTCACATTCCCCACTTTCTTTCCCATTTTTCACTACATTTAAGTTTTTACTTCGTCTCATCTAAATTCTTATTCATTAACTCACCTCCTCCACTTTCACCAAGTTCAATTTTGATAACAAAACTACTTTCCTCCAAAACCCACATTCCCCACTTCCACCTCATCTAAATTCGTATTCTTTAACTTACTTATAAAAAGTATAGTAAGAAACCTACCATCTTCATCTTCTTTCACCTCCTTCAATCCCACCTCTAAGATTTTGTTCAAAAAACCCACCTTCCCACCATCAACTCACCTAAATCCCCTACCACTAATAGGGATACAAAGAATTGGCACTAAATTTGTCTATAGCCTTTTCAGGCTCCTCCTTAAATCTTAGGCCCATCCTGGCTCCTCATTGAATCTAACGGGACACAACCTTTTCTCACGTCCCTTCACTCCCAAAGAACTACGTCATTTTCCTCCCCACCCGTTCAAGAAGCGTCGCAATTTTTTCCCTCCCTTCCAAGATCAAAGTTTGTATGCGTTTGTATTGATCATCATATCCATGGAAAGTGTGATAGATTTCTTAAAATTAGATTGTTTTTGTATTTTTTTTGATGGGCGACTTGATTGATTCTTTGTTGAAATTTGTACAGAAGTTATGGCTAACTACTTCAAGGACAACAACCTTGGTTGGGATTTTGTCATGTAGTTCAAATTTACCTCATCTTTGCTTCTCTTTGTCTTGAATGGGAAGAAGCGGAATGCTCACCCGAATCAGGTAGAAATACCCTCGAAATTCAGGTGAGGCGAAATGGTTTTGTATGAATGGTGTAATTATTGTACTAATTTTTAATATTCATTTTGTATTTCCTTATTTGCCGTTGCTCATGGATGTTTTCTAGGCATGTTCACTTGAGTGTTTGAATTTTTTCCTAGAGATCAAAATAAAGGAAGCAGAAGATCGTCTATGACTTCAAATAATGTTGTAAAAAATTTCATACTTTGTGAATTTTCTTTTAATGTGTACTATATTAACTTTTTCTGATAACCTTTTTATAATAATTTATTTATTCTCTATAGATTGATGAGAACCAAATATATGTTTATTCAAAATGTTTATTCAGTTTTCAATACTAGCAAATGTTGTTCTACAAATATGAAGCATCTTCAATTACTAATTTTACAATTGTCAGTTTAACAATTATTATATCATTTTGTAACTACATATTTGTATAGGCACTAACCGCATGTTACCCGGGATTTTTGACTAGTTTATATAAAAAAGTCTACTTAACTATATGTATTAAGAAAACTACAATTTTCACCATTTTCCCTTACCTTTACCTCCCCTAAATTCTTACTTCACTGATTTAAGTTCTTAATTCACTCAACGGTCAACGAAAATCATACATACATATATAATCACATAATCATACATACTATGCCAGAACACATAGTGACACCACATGCAGCCCGAACAACTCAATAGAACATACAACATGTCATAAAGATATATATATATATGTATCGAATCTAGTCGACGGTAATATACCACATCATACAAAATATATATATATGTATCAGAATCTTAGTTGATGATAATATATTTGTTCTAATAAGATTATACAGAAAAACACACATACGCATACATATATAAGTGTTAGTGCATGGGCGAACATGATAACCCATGACCACTAAATCAAACTAGAAGTATAATAATACAGAAAAGTACACATGCATACCACCTTTGTTGAGTTTTTCAACAAAGTCATTGGTTCCAAAGTTTGTCAGAATTTGTCATTAAAGTTGGTTGTAAATCGACATACACATACGTCAATTATACTTTAAAGTGTATATTTTCTTTTATTAAATTATTACTAAATTTCTAGTTTGATTGAATGGTTAAGAGTTACCATGTTGGCCCATGCACCAACACTTATATATATACATATATAGTGCTTCTCTGTATTAAAACTTTTGAAGTTTGATTTAGTAGTCATGAGTTACTATGTATGCGTATGTGTGCTTTTCTATATAATCTTACTAGAACGAGTATGTTACCGTCGACTAGATTCCAGTACATGTATATATTTTTGTATGATGCAACATGTTACTATCGACTAAATTCCAATACATGTATATATTTATAACACAGTAATATGCTTTGTTGAGTTATTTCGGGACAATGTATGATTATGTGATTATGTTATGATTTTAGTTGACAGTTGAGTGGTTTCGGTTTATGCTTTTAAAATTTATTTCCTTGTAGTTTGTACGATATGAGTTAAATTAATAATTTTATGAATTTTTAAACATCTAAATTTGGTCTATAACTAGGCTGAAAAATTTAGGATATTACAAATAGTATCAGAGCGAACCCAGTCATGTATTTGATTGATAATAGTATATCAAGAGTCATAAAAAAAAATTTCGAGGACAACAAAATTTCCTTTAAGGTGGGTGGAATTTTAAGGACAAAAATATCTCTCCCAAAAGTTACGTTAGTCTCATATCCAATAACTATCAGGTACGTCTAATATATTCGACAATTGAACGGTATATCTTATTATAATTTTAATATATTTTTAAAGACAAAAATTTCCAAATTGGGGATATTATAAAACCCCGAAAATAATTAGGTAATTTTATCTCAAAATGAATATTAAATATTCTTAAATTAAATTAATTTAATAATATTTATGTATTAACAATCTCCAACTGTAAAACACATTCAATTGTGAACAACTACACAATGCTCAATTAGATAACAAACTTAAATCGAGAAAGACATATTTTCCAACTAGAAAACAAATTCTAATTGTGTAAACTCAAACAAGAGGAGAGGGAGAGCCTCACTCTAAAACCTCATAATATGACTCAATATCAAAACTCATTTGTGTACGCCCATATACAACTACATATTTAATAATGGATACAAATCATTATATACGACCAATCTCTAGAATAGGAAGAGTCAACAATAAATACTCCTTGGAACTCTCACTAATAAATTTGTCCTCCAAAATTTTTCTCAAATTCTTTGTACCTCTTAAAAGTAATTTCATGTCTTTACGACTTCCTATGTTTATATCTTTGTCGCATTCATCGTATCGGATGCTGAGGGACTCCAAGACACCTGCTGATGATAAGCTCAGACATGTTCAAGAACTTAATCAGATAGATAGGAATTAATCAATCCTATTCCTACTCATCTTTCGTGGCATTTTTTTTCTCCTTGTCTGTGGCCAAATGGGACACGGCCCTAACATTGTTATTACGTGATGATAAAGATAATGGTCTGCTTATAGTTGTGACGCTAAACCTCCACTGCTTCCAGCTCTTTAACTTGCATTCCAAAGCTTCATCACCGTTTTTTTAATCAATTTAAGGCAAGGGTGGCCATATGGTGATTGTGGGTTTGTTTGATTTTTGCTTGGACTTTCAGCAATCTCTGACCAATTGATTTATTTGTTTGGTATTGGCGTGTGAGTGTAAAGCCTCTCTTCTAGTTTCTGTTGTCAACTTTCGTTGATTCTCCCTCCTTTAGAACTTGAACACTTTCTACCCTTCTATTTCTCTTGATCATGGCGGCAAGCTCTGATTATGCTACTGTTGTATTTCAATTTATGTATGTACTTCTAGTATAGCTGCTGACTGTTAATTCATTTCATTTTCTTTATCAGTATGGCTAGATCTTTGTGCTTTTCCAATGTTTTTGTTTTCCTCAAGTGGTGTTTGATTGGATCTCTTGCCAGGATGCTCGTTCATCGACTCTTGTTGAAGCTTATTGATGCTTGGGAGAGGCGAATAACCCTACAATTTCATCAAGTTTGAGTTGGATAAGAGCAAAAGCCTAAGATGGTGGCTTTCGATCAAGAAGTTTCTGCAAAGAAAACGGATAGAAGGGAAAGTGTTGTATTGGACATGGAGATTCTTTCGTCACAGGTTTCTGATAACGGTGATTACACCTCTTCTCCCGGAATGATTGTAACCTCCCTTCTCTCTCTATTACTTGATCATTTCTATGGACTAACATACAACATCATTGTTTATTCATGTTTTTATTAAGACATGTTTGTCTCAACCTGGTATTCATGACTGGGTTGTTGCATACAGAGAAGTCTGCCGCGTAATGCTTCCAACTGGTTGGAAAGAAAGACTTCCGAGGAAAGGATCTCGGACACATCCTTTTCCATCAAAGGTTAGGCAACCATTTTTGCTTCAAGCATCCTCCTTCCTTCTTTACCTCCGTTTGATATAGGAGTCCCACTAATCGAAGGTTGTTAAGTTGATAACTCAATGTCTAAAACGGGGTTATAATTTGTTAGTCCGAACATATACAATTTAATAAGCTGTTATCAAAGATAGAACATTGTTACTAAGAGGGTAGTTGGAGATTTCCTGGCTCCAATTTAGTTCGGAAAGATTGCAGCAATAATCATTTCCCTCCATTATATGATTCCAGTTTGCAAATCCAAGTCAGTTCTATATCAACACGTTAATTCACCGCGAGGGTGGGAAACATTTGACTGTTAAAGGAGTGTTGAGTGGGTTACATAATTCTTGCCTTCACATTGCATCGAATGTTGATTTGTATGATGGATTACAGGTGGAGAACATTCCACCACCGGCAACGAAAGCAGAGTCAGCCTCCGGCAGTACAAGAGTAGCAGCCGGCGAATCTCTCCTTGGCTCGACCCTCGCCGTGTTCTTCTCTTCTTTGCCACTTTGTAAGCCTTATTTTCTTTGGGCACTACTAATGACCAGCTTGAATTGCTTTGTTAGAACTACAGATTTGGATTGGTGGGATGATGTTGCAGGTCCTCCATGGGGACTATATTGCTCATATACTTCACTCTTTCTGCCACAAATATAATTTGAGATTATGGGAATGTGTTTCAGTCTTAGAAGTTGACAGGCATTTCTGTTTATGCTTCTTCCCACTCACGCTCCAACATTCTGCTTGATTGGTTCCCAGATTATTGCTTTAAACTAAGCAGTGGAGATTAACATCTTTAAGTAACATAGTGCCATTGCTGATTGTACATTGCATTGCTTGCAGCTAGGTTTTGTGGAATTTCAATAAATATCCTTTTAAATGAAGAACTTTGCAACTGCATTATCTCTCAAGCATAATGTTTGTAAGGACAGTAGTTTGAACTCTGAACAAATTGCGAACTCTGTAAATGGTTATTTCACTATGCATATTTGCCAAGCAAGAACAACTCATTTTGGCTAGTCGTGTCCACCGTCTAGTTATACCATCATCTATAATCATAAAGACCTTGTATGAAATCGATCATTATGTTCTATCGATCCTATCTAGAACCTATGCCTTTCTCTTTTTATCTATTGTGGACTAGTGGTGCCTTGTCACTGGTTCAGAAACCTACGGAGGCCTATCTTGTTGCCGATCGTTTTAACATCTTCTTGTATTTGTTGCCTATACTCCTTGAAGCTAAACTGTTTATACATGGAAGGCTGCCGACAGCTCTGGATCACAGTATCATAAGATGGGCACATGAAGTATGCCACCGAGAGCCTTTCCTGCTCCGACTGTGCTATTACTCGATGCTCAACACTTTTGTAAAGACCATTGCTCCAGGCCTACATAAATCAATAAGAAACGGAGTCAGCTAGCTACCCAATACCGGTTGTCAGATTTGTCTTGCATATCATATGTTTGTTACCTGAAAAAGATCACCAATGTTGACAACCAGAGCTTCAGAGTTGGGTTTCACGGTTACCCACCTTCCATCCTTGAGAAGTTGCAGCCCGCCAACCTGGTCCTGGTAAAGTATGGTGAGGAAGTCGCTATCTGTGTGTGGTACTAAGCCGTAGACATCAAGATTGAGCGGGCATGGTGGGTATCTGTTCAACCGGAGATAGCATGTGTTTGGTGAACAATTTCCGACAATGTAATCCGGCTTGTGTCCAAAATTTTCTGCAAGTGTCTCTACCAATCTTTTTGCTAAGCCAGAAAATGCACTAGAGAGATCTTCTATAGCTTTCCTGCAAAGCAATCAACAACCATCAAGTACTGTTTTAGTCAATATATCATTCATTTTGTGTTAAAACCATTTTCTAGCAGTTGGGATAGAAGATAAAAGCAAGACAGACAATTCAAGTTTGAGTCTTAGAGCTATGCAAAACTAGATTTAATCCATGGCATTGTCCAAACAAACAAAGGGAAAAACCAAATGTGTTGTTTCTAATGTTCCTCGAGTAGGAAACAAGCCTTTACCTGTCTGTCTGTCTTCAAGTTATCAATAAAAGAGGAGGGGACACAGAAGTTATAAACAGTGTTCACAATGTGAAAGGGTGTAAAAGCAAAGTTATGTTGTCCCAAATTCTTTAGTTGGGGGTGCATTCTTTGCCGTCAAATGCACTCCAACAAGTGAGGATTCCAATGTTTAGCTTCGGATTTCAGAAAATTCCATTGGTTCATGCCATTACATATAGCCAGAACAATCTCTAAAAACTAAAGGTAACACTGAGCAATAGTTGTATACATAGTGGCACCTCAATTATAATTGCGTGTTACATCCTACTGATTGCACATTGTTAAAGGTAGACAAAATTTTTCTTGGCTCTGGTCCTGCTGTCTTTAATTCATCTTTAAATCATTTTCCACGCATTTGTGTGATCTAGAAGAACTTAAGCATAGATCAATAATTGATAATATTAATATGGATCATTATAATCCACATTTTTACTGTATACAAGCCATGATATGATTTTTTGTCACATCAAATTAAATAATCAACAAGCAATGAGAAAGAAGGTAGGATGCAGGGTATAATATACATGCATATATACAGACCTGAGGCTATGGGGTTGCTCCCCCTCGCCATGCTCAGACAGACCACCGGCGACGGCGGCCAGTGGGATATGGTAGGCCTCCGACCAAGAGAACTGTTGCAAGGAAGTGGCGTTGGGAGCTCCCCACCTGTAGCTGTCAGAGGAGAAGCCGAAGAGGCGCTCCCCATTCTTCTTCTCGAAAGGCCGGCGGAACAGCGTCCTCTGTTCCTTGAAGATGCCCTCCAGAAGCTCCCTGCCTATACCATGGTTGCAAACCTGGAAGAAACCCCACTCTTTTGCAGCTTCGGCGATGTCCCGCTTGCACCTTTGCATCTCGTCCTTCCCTTGCTGCAGTCGGCCGAGGTCAATCAAAGGCAGACTCTCGGCCGAGTACTCCCCCTCGGCCACAACCGGCGCCTCTTGCTTGCTCTTTTCCTTGCTGAAGATCAGTGATTTGTAGGTGTTTTCCAGAGGTGGGTCGGCGCCCATTTTCATGGGCATTCTCTGCATCAAGAAAGACAGACAAAAATAAGAATTTTAGCTAAGGGGGAAATTGGAACAAGAAGAGAGAAAGAAGACAAAGGGAAGAGAATCGAGATGTGCGTAGTTATTGTCGCTCAACAAAAGGTTTACCGCATAAACTTCTCCGGCTTGCAAGGTGAAGAGTTTCGACGCACACGCCATTTTTGCTGCGGATATGTTAACGATTGACTGCTCTTTGTAGTCTTCCCCAGTCACAAACCCAGCAACGCACCTGCAAATGAAATGCACCAAAACAATGTCAAGGCAACGCTGATGATACCCAAATAAGCTTGATACGATTTGCATATTTACAATAATCGGATAGAAATATGACGAGTATGGTAAGTCTCATGCATGCAGAACTGTCTTCCCTGAGTGATAACCACCCTGGCTCCTCATCCCCAAGTCCCAAACTCTACCACAGCTAGTTTTCATCCATTTGAGAATTAATGTTAAAAACCAAATTAAATGTACTAATTTGGGTACCTTACAGCCGAATAAAATTGAAGATCTTCTCTCAAGTAATACTCTTCTTACATATGGGGGGAAAAAATTATAGTTTAAATCTTTAAATCTCCACTGTGAGAAAACCTTCTCAATTATTTTTTTCATACCAGTACACTTAAGTGCTCTATGTAAAAAGTCTTATCTATAGACAAGAAATAAAGATTTTTTCCTAAATAAGGTTTAATGATCTTAAATATATATTGGACGAATTTAACAACAATCTCCAACATTCAAGTAAAGAATTCGATACAGGGAGAAACAGTAAATAATATCTAAAAACTACATTCAATAAATGTGAGACTGAACTGTTAATTATAAGGTACATTGACTACGAATTTTTTTCTTGTCAGTGTATGCAGTATTACATTTAGCTGCACCCTTCGGAGGATTGATGTGAGAATGAATTGCTGCAAAGGCATGATTGGCTACTGATCTTGTCTAATCAATATTCCATGCACTAATGGATAATTCTTTGTGAAATATTACTCTCCCGAGATGTGTATCCAAGGATTATCTTGATTAAACTTTCGTCCCCACGCTTGGCCAGATATTGTGCACAGCAGTATATCTCACGCTTGTCTATTTATCTTATATATATATATATATGATAAATAAATAGACAAGGCTAGCTGTGCAAAGTTCTGAACGTCGCCTTCTTCCTCCCAATTTGCGACTTAGTTTTTAAAAAATGATCCGATAGACAAGCATTTGCAATCAACCAATCAAATCTATGTGAAGTTCATAACTGGCAGTGGATCCTTTTATTTAGTGGGTACTCTTGATTTTCAATATATGTTATGGAAAGGAATTAAGTGGTGCAATTATATTGCTAGGTTACCAGGTTTAAAAGGATAAGGTACAGAATATAGACTGAAATTCCAGAAGAAAAAGAATCATCGTGTGGATGAAAATTTTGGGTCTTTAATGCAATGGCAGCGTCAGCAACACGTCCTACATCGGTTGGGTGCAGAGAAGGTAATCTCTTCGTCTTCTCCAGTAAGTAAGCCGACTCGATCTTCCCCTACACACATGCAAACCCCACAAGAAATGGACGTCTGAGGTAACTGATATGTAGACTAACAAACTAATAGTGCATACACGTCAATAAGTGTATATAAACAAGAAAAGGAAATATGACACTATTGGAAAATTATCAGAGTACTACACTATACGTACATCAATTGGTGTACATGCACGAACATATAAGGGGTGGTTCTTAACTAATTCAGATACAACATGAACGTTGGCGCATATATTCTATTATTTCAGTAAGTGCAATTATATTATTTATTCCATGCAGATTATGGAGCTGGTGAAGGATTGGAATCAGGTAAAACCCACGACGAGGACAGTGAAGAGGACAACGGAGAAAGCTCTAGTACTGAGTAATTAGTGACCCCTTTGACAGCATCTATAAAAGCAATCGAACAACAAATTACAGTGCCACAATCACCCAGAAAGGACGAGGGAAAGAGAAGGGAAATAATTGACTTACAAATGAATAGGGGAGCAGAAGGATAGGAGATTCCAGGATAGGGGAGGAGAGAATGTGAATGGAAGATATTATGGGGGGTGGTACTTATAAGGTCCTTTTCCATTCAATGATTAGTATACTATATCAAAGGGAGAGGACGGGAGTAGCTCCATGGAGGATTGAGATTCTCTGGTTCTAAACAAGAACACGCGGCCAGAGAAAATATCAGACACCCTTCTCTCTTCGCGACCATTTTCAAAAAAGTCGACTACCATGTACAGCTCTGTACCCATTGCTAGGGAAAACTGTGAGGAAAAAAGGTGATGGCCATGCTCAAGCGTGACCCAAATATATACATGGCATCTGGGTTATGGCCGACCTCCTCCTTTCCCTCTTGTCCCAGCTTGCCAAGCCAATGGTCACCACGTGAAGTAGAGGCCTCTTTCTCTCTTTCAAAATATTAATTTGCAATACATATCTGAAGAGTAGCACGTGAAGTTTCATCATACAAGGCCCGGCCATGGCCATCTGCTTTAGCCGCTTTCGCCATTCATGGCCACATGGCTTTACAAATCCTCAGAGGCTGACAACAAATTGCATAAATATATATATATATATATGAATTAACAATGTTTTAATACTGTACATGCATCACAAAATCATGTTGGATAGAATTTGGACTGATCAGAACTATAGTCAATTAGTTACAATTGTAATCATGTCAACTATAACATACAAGGGCTAGCTTTACAAGTTAAATTGATCAGACAATATACATACATGTTCGAGATATTTGGGCGTTGCTACGATGACTAATTTGTGGAGATTCCTTGCCAGATATGTGTGGAACACTAGGAAAGGAGGTGCTTCGTTGGTGACCGACCATTCGTTGCAGATAACGCCAGGGCCACGAAGAGGGAAGCACAGCCATTTAAGCTGGCAATTGTGGAGGGGTCATCAGACACTACTTGGAATTAGCAAATGTTGATGCTCAGTCTGAATGATGATTATTCACAACTTTGTTATCCTTTTATGTGGACGAGGCTATGTTAGGTGTGATGCTAGTCATTTTAGCTGGTGCCCATCTGTACGGGTCTCTTCCGAGGGTTGCGACGGCCAGCCATGGGCCTCTGCATGCATGAAAACTTGGATATACGTATGGTCAGGGAGTGGCCACGTTATAGTTTGCTCTTCTCTCTTCTTTAATGGATTCATTTCACTAATATTCTCACCTACCTAGAACATATTTCACTAATATTCTCACCCACCTAGAACAATGTACATTAGTCTCTAAACAATATTTTCAACCTTGTAAACAACACTTCACTTGTCATTACGCTGTGTACATTTCGTCTTGGCTTCTTGTAAATATAGAGATATTTGTTTCTATCGTATTTCTCTAATTTCCTTTGGGAGTGAAACTCAAAAAACGGTGGTTAATCATCTTCCTTGCAAAAGGAAAAATAGACGGAAAATTCGACAGAGACAATGCTGACGTTGTAAAAAAATTATCAGGGATTGTCTTGTGTGATTTAATATGTGGTCCGAGGCTGATTTCTATACGTGATTTTGACCCCGAGCAAAAGATATTTTTTGTTTAATTTCACTGTACAAAATAAACTTATATATATATTTTTATTGGGATGTTTACCTGTGTTAATTTATTAATTAATATGAGTATATCAATTCTACATTGGTATCAGTTTAGCTTGTTAATTATTTCACCTAATTTTATTTTATTATTTATTATTTTTATTATTGAACTATGTACAATTAAGAAGGAAATTTTGTGTTAATTACTTAAATTAACCTGTTAATTATAATCATATTTGAGAGTCACAGAAAAAATGGCCCTTGGATCTACATTTGGTCGACAAAATCTGATTACTAAGTTTGGAGCTATTCATGCTTTGTACCATTCTCTTCCACAATGACACTAACTCAAACTAAGTGATGATTCCATGCCAATCATTTCACCGACTTACATGATTTCATGTACCGGATCAAAATCATTGAGGGGAAACGGATATTATTTCAGAATATGATTGATGCTCATGATATAGATGTTATTAGAAAAATCATTAAGTCAAAAAATGTTATTTTTCACTAAAAGATTTGGTCTTTCTATTAACCGATGTGTTTTACCATATTAAAGTGACTCTTGAAGCATGATTGTAATTAATTTATTTTCGTAATTATGTTTAACTACTCTTTATTTGTTAAAGATTTATGCTAGTGGGTTAATTTCTTTTGAATGATATCATTTTTATTTTATTTTTAAAATTTTAAATAACTTCAAAACATATGTTGTTCAACATTAACTATGAGAATGATAATTCCAAGCTTAGCTTTATTTTCGATTTCTCCGTTTGTTGCTCAACTTTATATGTTTTTTAGTTATTTTCAATTAAAAAATTTATTCTTGCATGTTAGTGTATAATGTTAATATTGTGATATTATTTCTGAAGCTTACTCAATAACATTGAAACAAATCATACATTATCTTAATAAGAGTGAAAAACTAAATGGTGCTAATAATTATGATATATGACACCCTAAGGTTGTCCTCTTTCTTGAAGAACAGAAGGCAACTGAGACATTGACTTAAGTTTTAAATCCACTGACCACTGAATGGTAATGTTATTCAAAACCATCGTGCAATTGAGACTTATGAGTTTTTAACAAAGAATAACACCATGGTCAACATTACTTTCCTCAGTTCAATGGAGAATGATATTATGTGTCAATTTGAGCATTATAAGACAGTTTATGCAATGTGGATTGCATTGAAAGAAAATTTTAGTTCTACTTCGACTACCCAACTTAGGCAGCTTACCATGAAGTTCGACACTTTTAAAAAACATACAAATGTGTCTATGAATAAATATCTACGTGAAACATGATTTGTAAATTTAAAGGATATTGGTCATATTTTAATTGATGAACGACAAGTGCAAATTGCCCTCCGCTCTATGTTGAACACTTGGGAACACAAGAAAGTCCAAATGACCTATAACGAGAATATAATTACTTCGAAGGATCCAAGACAATGGAAGAAGCATTTGTTGCGGAATCTTCAAATGTTGTGGTTTCTTCTACCCATAAGAAGAAAGGTTCCTATCCTAAGAGTAAATAGAAGTGGTTAAAAAATAAAGTAAATGGTGGAAAACACCAATTTAAGAAGTGCCCAAAGAACCAAAAAAGATCAAATACTTTAATTGCAAGATGAAGGGACACTTTGCTCGGGAATACATCGAGACGAAGAAGGTTCGCCCTATACCCTTCGTTTCAAATGGTTTCAAATCTTTTTGTAATAGTTACATTTTCTAGCTAAATCTAACCCTGAATGTATTGTTGATTCAGGTGCAACCCACTACGTAACAAACATTCAAGAAGCATTTGTTAACTTTCGCCGAGTTCTATCGGGAACACAATGGATCTATGTAGGAAATAATTCAAAAGCTGAAATTTGTGGTATTCGTGCATACGAACTAAAACTTAAAGTTGGACGTAACCTTCTCTTACATGATGTACTTTATGTTCCTGATATTCGACAGAATTTAGCTTTTGTTGTAGTGTTACTAGACTTTAGCTTTCGTTTGAGTTTTTACGGTTCTCGTTTGAGTTTATATTATGACAATGCATATTATGATTGTGGATTTTTTGTCTAATCGTTTCATGATTTTAGACATGGATCTTGAATGCTTTCATTTATTAAGTTGTTCTTCAATAATTGCTTCTTCTAGTAATTCTATTGTAGATCGAATAATTTGGCATGCACGTTTGGGACACAATGGTCAAGATAGAATAACCAGGTTAGCAAGAGATGGGGTCAGCTAGCTAATGTAATTTATCAATGTGTGAATATTGTCTAACTGAGAAAAAGACTAGAAAACCTTTTGGTAAAGCAACTGGAGCTGATTTTCCTCTCCAACTTATTCATTCTGACATATATGGACTAATGAACGTGATGGCGAGAAATAAGACCTTACATTTCATCACTTTTATTGATACTTATTCACGATATGGTGTTATGTACTTGATTTTTCATAAATCTGAAGCATTAAGTTGTTTTAGACATTTTCTTTTGAATGCAAAAAATCAATTAAATCTCACATTAAAAACATTGAGAGCGGATTGTGATCATGAATATTTATTCTACCAATTTAAGGAATTGTATCAAGAGAAGGGTATTATTAAAAAATTAACTATTCTAAATACCTTGCAACAAATGGTGTTGTTGAACGATAGAATAGAACTCTTCTGAAAATAATTTGGTTTATGATGGCTCAAACAAATCTCCCCATTTCTTTATGGGGAGATGCCTTACTTATGACAACCTATATACTTAATTGTTTTCCCTCAAAATTCATCACTTCCAAGCTTATGAATTATGGACAAAACGACAACATGAACTAGGTCATTTTAAGGCCTTGAGGTTCAGTTGCTTATATCCATGATCCATCTCACAACACACAAAAATTAAGTCCTCGTGGGAAGAAATATATTTTCATACAATATCCTGAATATTCTGAAAGATATGTTTTCATTGGTAAAAATACAAATAGAAGCATATCTGAAATTGAGCCCTACTATATCATTTTTCTTGAACATGATTTTCCAACGAAGGGAGTACTTTAAAAAGATTTTTAACTTATGGAAGTGGATGATCCTAATAGTAGGAGTAATTAGGAAAAATGAAAAGAACATGTCTCAACTTCAAAAACAATTCGTGATTTGAGTGGGAGTGATTCTTCAAATACACTCCCTAATCAACACTTATGTCATACTCTACGTGGAAATGTTCCTCGTCAACACTTTGATATTGAAGGAAATGCATTATTAATAAATGAACATATTTTCTTATTTTCCACATTAGATGTTGATGAACTAAAAAATATAAAAATGCACTCTCTTCACTTGAAAATGAAAAATGGAAAATTGCATTGGAAGATGAAATAAAATCAATGCATGACAAAAAAGTTTTGACTTTAGTTGATCTTCTTCACGGATGAAAAACAATTGGGAATAAATTAATTCTCAAGATAAAACGAAAAAGCAATAGAACAATTGAAAGATATAAAACTAGATTAATAGCAAAAGGCCACACTCAATAAGAAGGGATAGACTAAGAAGAAACATTTTCTCCTGTAGTAAAAATCACTTTAATTCGATTGATTTAGTAATTTTAGCACATTTAAATTTAGAAGTACATCAATTGAACACAAAAATAGCATTTCTCAATGTAGAATTAGAAAGGGAAATTTATGTGAAACAACAGACTGGTTTTGCTATCGAAGACCAAAAGCAAAAAGTTTACAAATTATAAAAATCTATATATGACATAAAATAATCCTTAAGATAATGATATTTGAAATTTCATAATTCTATCGTATCTAATGATTTTACTATTATTGATGAAGATCATTGTGTTTACGTTAAACGCGATGATAATAATTTTATAATTCCATTTCTATATGTGGATGATATTTTATCAGTATTCAATAATAAAGACTTTATTTTTACCATTAAAGATTGATTATCCTCTCATTTCAAAATGAATGATTTAAGTGAAACTAAATTTATATTTAGTGTTAAAATTCAGCAAAATCATTCAAAGAAACTGAATGTTTTTTCTGAAGAGTTATACATTAATAAAGTCATAGAGTAGTTCAATTTGCTTAATTGTAAGCCAATTGATTCTAATTGGTAAAGGTGAATCCTTAAAATTTTCAATGTGCCCGAAAACAAAAGAAAAAAAACAACAAATATCCAAAATACTATATGCGAATGCTATTGGTAATCTAATATATGCAATGATATGCACACAACATGACATTGCGTATGTTATTTGATTAGTATGTAGATTTAAGTTAAATTCAAGTGCGACTCACTAGAAAACTATCAAAAGGATTATGAGGTACTTAAAAAAAACTACACATCATTTTATGTATTATCAGGGTAATGATTGCAAGCTAATAGGCTAAAAGGATGTTGATTGGGCTGAAGATCTTGATGGAAGAAAATCAACATCGGGATATGTATTTTTTGCTAAATACAGGAGAAATTTTGTGGGCAAGTAAAAATAAATATGTATTACACTATCTACCATGGAACCAAAATTTGTGGCATTTGCAAATGCACTACAAGAAGTTGTTTAATTGAGATGATTTTTGCAACATTTGGGAGTTGTCATTATAGCTAATGAAGCTATGACAATACATTGTGGCAATTAAGCAACAATTGCTTATACAAAAGATCCCAAATATCATGGTAAAACTAAACATATTAATTTCAAGTACAATTATGTCAATGACATAATATTACAAGAAGAGACTAACCCACTTACAATATATTAATACACATTAGATAGTGGCTGACCCACTTACAAAACCAATAGGTTAGGATGTGTACAATTTTCATGTTCAAATTATGAGATTACATTTGATATAATTTTACATTGTTTGACTTATTAATGCATTTTTTCATCTTTCTTCAAGATTATTTATGCATGCGTTAATGTTATTCACATGCAAAATATGCCGACGGGGAGAATGAGTCACTTACACGATCATTCACCTCTTATGTTTATGTAGCTTAAAAATGAGATATACAGTTTTATAAGAAAACTGTAGTTGTCGCCTTGATTAGTCATGATGAGAACATTTTCTATAAATGATCGAAGGAAAGATGTTTATTTACCCGTCATTGCTAGACTGAAATAAGGCGGAGTGAACATTGATATATTTAACATGCTTTGGTTGCTTATGTACAAGTATTTCAAGTTAATCGTTAAGTGAATGGTAGAACTATATTTATATGGTGGTCTTTATATATATATATAAGACATACGACTTAAAAGTAAGGTTTCCACCATAGCATATGATTCATACCATATGTGCTATTACAACCATAAAAGTTAACATCAAAATTATCCATGTTTATGTGTTGTGAGAGACCTATTAAGTAACCTCATATTTTTGTCCTTAATACTTTCAACTTATTATGTATTGAATATATAAAAATGTTTGCTAATTTACCATGTTACCTAATATCATGAAAAGTTAGGTCTAAAGAAAGAAAACTATTAAAATTATATCCTAAGTACACTCGTTATGAATGATATGAGAACATAATAGAGATATAAGTTGTGGAATATAAATACGATAACATATAAAACGACTCTACGATAGTCTGAGACATACCAAACTCACACTTTGCTATGTAATCCTTAACCAATATATAGTATAGTATCTATTGTGTCCTCGACGGTAGGAGACATGACATTTTTATAATGTACACCTATGATATAAATTCTACCCATCATGTGTGAATGAGCGACGTTGGTTGCATTTTCCTAATTGTCGCTGAAAGAAAAATTCAATAAAAGGTGGTTACAACAAGAAGGGGAAAGAGATAGAAAATTGAACGGAGACAATAATGACATTGTTAGAGAAAACTAGAAGAGATTGTTCGGTGTCCTTTAATATGTGACCAAAAGTTAATTTTCATACGTGATTTTCACCCACTCGGAGGATAATCTTTACTTAATTCTTTTGTATAAAGTATATTTATTTATTTATTTATTTTATCTTTAATAGGATGTTTAATTGTTTTAATTTATTAATTAACATAAATAATTTAATTATGCAATTTCTTTTGCCCGAGGAAAAATGGAGATACGTTTGGGTATATATAAGGATCACCAATCAAATTAGTGGTGGAGAGCAAAATAATTCCGTTGTGGAGACAATGTACGAAAGAGAGGCAACAACGTCATACACAGTACTATATGTTGGTTTTCTGATGTGCTGCGCACATAAACGGGTCTCTTGCTCGTGTAAGCGAGATAGGGTCAGTGTTAATGCCAACGATACTAAAAATAAAAATTGTCACTACGCTCAAAATATCAGTCTTCGAAAATGTACCCAAGTACTAGTTCCGGCTAATTTTATGCTTGAAAAAAAAGTTGACCCTGCTATTCTCGAATTTTTTCACTACTCTAATGTAATAGTGATAATTATTTCCTGAGTTGCATGTCTCATTTTTTTCATTGTTATTTTAGTTGTATAATGTGTAGCAGGGCCCAGATGTGTTTCCGACCCACCTCAGGGTTTATAATAAATTTCGCTAATTTTAGCATATTCCAAGCCCAACTTCACTAAAACTCCAAGCCCATAGAACATCTGAATTTGAGATATTTCAGGGGACAAAAACATGAGTTAAGAGATTATGTAACACCTCGAGTTTGGTTCACGCTCTTGATTATGAACCAGCATGTGAGTGGGAACCGGTTAGGTCGGCGAATCCGAAGCTAACTACATCGGATCTAATCTCGGCATCTTAAGATGAAGATACGATCCGTCATGAATGAATGCATGCATCAAAATCCTAATAGTGGTACTACATGAATGACATATAATTTAAATTTCACATCATCACAATTACGAGCAAAATCGATGAAAATTCTGAAGTAAAGCTGACGTGTCTCCCTAAAAGTACAATTATGGGCCCACTCTGTCAAAATAATATATATACAAATATATCGGCATGCATTAACAATCACACAAAATCTCATTTATAACGTATTCATTCTGAAGCTTGGATCTCAACCCACTACGCTTCAGCTGCTCAACTCTGATCATATTTTGCATTCTATTGTCGTGTCTTAGCATTTCATTCATATTATATCATCATGCTCAAACATTTGATCATGTCGATTCACAATATAATAACATAATAATACAATATTAAACATTCAGAAATCTAAAATGTGTGTGTGCACAAGACCTCATTGATCCTCCGTCCAAGCTGGCTCCTCCAACTCGTGATTATTACCTACATATAGTATAAAAACACGTCAGTAACAAGTGTTACTGGTCCGGAAAATAAAATAACTATAACAAGCTGGAGATAGAGCACATGTAATTATAAAAGCAAGAAGTCAAACGAGGCACGGGTAAAAGTCAAAGCGACTAGTGAGCGAGCACCGGTTACGATTTATAGTCAACGTTCTTGTTTCCTGTATGTGAATCAAATTTACAAGTTTCACTAACCCCAAAAACGAATTTCCTAGTTGGGGAATTGTGAACTTGTAGTCGAAGCGAAAGATATCGTTTGCAAATGCCGTCATCTCATACCCGTCGCTCCGACTCTGTCTGGCGATGGCTCTTACTGCCGCTGCCACCGTCCCTCTCACCTTCCTCGTCCTCCTCGTTAGTCTTCCTCAAACTCGCGCTATCTACTGCGATGAAGACGACTGCTACGATCGTCCTCCGGTACCACCACCATCCCCAACCATTTTAGTCCTTTCATCAAAATCTTACTTTCACTAGCACGTTAATTTCAGTTCATAAAATGGCATCTTTTGCCAAGTTGTATCGGCTTCACTGGTCCAAAGAGTATTATTATCTATATTAAAATTAAAATACGGGGCTCCTTCTTCTAGCTTATTGATCCAGTCAATCAGCAAGATTGAAGGAGGTAGAAAGAAAATTTGAGGAGCCGAACATTTTGATTTGCTGGGAATTCCAAATCAAACAAGAGACAAATCGAAATATGGTTCAAAAAGATCCATATTCGAGATGAATGGAAGATGTCTTTGAAACTAGATTCTCTCAGAGGCAACATCGTTGCCGGTCAAGAGGTACGACGGCTTAGGGGATGGGGCTGGAGATAGAGCACATGTAATTATAAAAGCAAGAAGTCAAACGAGGCACGGGTAAAAGTCAAAAGCGACTAGTGAGTGAGCACCGGTTACGATTTATAGTCAACGTTCTCGTTTCCTGTATGTGAATCAAATTCACAAGTTTCACTAACCCCAAAAACGAATTTCCTAGTTGGGGAATTGTGAACCTGTAGTCGGAGCGAAAGATGTCGTTCGCAAATGCCGTCATCTCATACCCGTCGCTCCGACTCGTCTGGCGATGGCTCCTACTGCCGCCGCCGCCGTCCCTCTCACCTTCCTCGTCCTCCTCGTCAGTCTTCCTCAAACTCGCGCTATCTACTGCGACGAAGACGACTGCTACGATCTCCTCTGGTACCACCACCATCCCCAACCATTTTAGTCCTTTCATGTTTTTTTCGCCTCTTCAAATTTGATTCCTTACCTTTTCTATATGGCATTGTTTCCATGAGTTCTAATGCCTCGGAGATCAAGAAGGCATATTACAAGCTTTCCTTGAAATAGTATGCTTGTTCTGTTTATTGTTGCTCTTTCAGATCATTGGACAGTGGATTTGTTGGGCCCTATCACCCCCCTAAAGGACTTGAAATAGGTTTTCAAGCCTTTCTTAATTTAAAAGGTAGTTCAAGGAATAACGCTGTCCGGTGACCAGTGAGTGAGCACCGAGTTACGATTTATAATCAACGTTCTCGTTTCCTGTATGTGAATCTAATTCACAAGTTTCACTAACCCCGAAAACGAATTTCCTAGTCGGGGAATTGTGAACCCGTAGTCGGAGCGAAAGATGTCGTTCGCGAATGCGTCGTCTCATACCCGTCGCTTTGACTCTGTCCGGCGATGGCTCCTACCGCCACCGCCGTCCCTCTCACCTTCCTCGTCCTCCTCGTCGGTCTTCCTCAAACTCGCGCTATCTACTGTGACGAAGACGACTGCTACAATCTCTTTTGGTACAACCACCATCCCCAACCATTTTAGTCCTTTCATGTTTTTTTCCGCCTCTTCAAATTTGATTCCTTACCTTTTCTATTTGGCATTGTTTCCCTGAGTGCTAATGCCTCGGAGATCAAGAAGGCATATTACAAGCTTTCCTTGAAATAGTATGCTTGTTCTGTTTATTGTTGCTCTTTCAGATCATTGGACGAGTGGATTTGTTGGGCCCTATCGCCCCCCTAAAGGACTTGAAATAGGTTTTTCAAGCCTTTCTTAATTTAAAAGGTAGTTCAAGGAATAACGTTGTCCGGCGACCAGTGAGTGAGCACCGATTACAATTTATAATCATCGTTCTCATTTCCTGTATGTGAATCTAATTCACAAGTTTCACTAACCCCGAAAACAAATTTCCTAGTCGGGGAATTGTGAACCCGTAGTTGGAGCGAAAGACGTCGTTCGCAAACGCCGTCGTCTCATATCTGTTGCTCCGACTCTGTCAGGCGATGGGTCCTACCGCCGCCGTCCCTCTCACCTTCCTCGTCCTCCTCGTCGGTCTTCCTCAAACTCGCGCTATCTACTGCGACGAAGACGACTGCTACAATCTCTTTCGGTACAACCACCATCCCCAACCATTTTAGTCCTTTCATTTTTTTTCGCCTCTTCAAATTTGATTCCTTACCTTTTCTATTTGGCATTGTTTCCCTGAGTGCTAATGCCTCGGAGATCAAGAAGGCGTATTACAAGCCTTCTTTGAAATAGTATGCTTGTTTTATTTATTGTTGCTCTTTCAGATCATTGGAGAGTAGATTTGTTGGGCCCTATCGCCCTCTAAAGGACTTGAAATAGGTTTTTCAAGCCTTTCTTAATTTAAAAGGTAGTTCAAGGAATAACATTTTCACATTAATTAGATTAATCGATAATTTTTCCCCTCATATATCATACCATCTAAATCATTTCCCCCTCACACATGTCAAAGGCTAAGGCATAATTTCACAAGCTAAGGCAGTTCTAGAGACTCTAATTTGGGCTGCCTGACATACCACATTATATCATTCGAATCACCAACCATTGATATGGGCCTCACATATCATACCATCCGAATCATCTCGGCTTCATACATGATCTCAACAATTCTTTCCCTCACATATCTTACCATCCGAATCATCTCTGCCTCACACATGCTAAAGGCTAAACTCCAATTTGGGCAGACCTCTCTTAATCTCAAAAATTAACTTAAGAAATAATGTTTCCCTATTAGTTTATATACAAGTCATGAACACCATTCACGACTGATGTGCGATTAACCGAACAAGATTTAGGTTTTGTTTTGTTTTTTTCGATTTGATTGATTTGGTTGATTTTGAACTTGTAGCCATCCCCAAAAAATCCTGATCCAGATTCGAGGAAGCTGTTTGTCAAAATAGCTAATGCGTATGAGGTGGTTAGATATTTCTCTGCGAAAATTGCATAGTTGTGTGTATATGTTACAATCAAAGGGAGTTTTTTAGCTAATTGTGTTCATGATGTGAGGAATGAAGCGTGCTGTCTGTTTTTACCCTCTGCCTTTGATAATTTGGGATGAGATAGGACTTGTCTTTTATCTTGTGAAATATTTTATCCGATTGTTGCAGATTTTGAAGGATGAAGCTACTCAGGAGCAGTACGATTATGCAATTGCTCACCCGGAGGAGGTAGAGGATCGTCTTTGTTTATAGTTCAGTAGTGGGTACCATTATTGTCATGATGCTGGTGTATGTGAGAGTTGGCATTTCTCTTATCTCAAAGCAAATCAAATTGCATGAATATAAAAGTTTATTTTGATTTGGAGTGCCAACATTGAACCTGTACTGTTGCGTTCTGGGAAATTTTGTTATAATAATGCTTTTGTTCTGTTTGTTAACATTTTCTTCTTTTTCGCAGGTCTTTTACAACACTGCTCGATATAATCATGCATATTGTGGACATAAAACTGTACTTTTCCTTGTTCACTTGTTTGTCATTTCATGCAATCTTGTCTAGTGGCTCTCAAGGTATTCAAAATTTTCACTATACTATTCTTGACCACAAATTGTTTGTTGAAGGATGCACGGGCAGTTATACTGGGCCTTCTTTTGGTGTTATCTGCATTTCAATATTTGAATCAGTGGACAAGGTATACACAGGTACTGTTGCATCCAGAGAATTGCTTAGCGTTTTCACTTCTTTATTTTGGTAGTTGTATGTCTTGCCATAGCAAATCAAGCTGTATTATTACGCTTGCATGATTTTTCTTAAATGTTAAAACATTAGAAAAATATGAACAAACATTGTATGGTTTAGAAGGATCAGAATGAACTAGGTTTAATTCGTACCTGGAATGCCTGGAGATAAACATAGCTGAAAGTAAAACATTTGAAGCTTGGAAAGACTGACATAAGGCCGCAGAGTTGGAACAATGCCTCACTGATATCAATTCCATCTCATGGCCATATTTAAGCTATAAAATTACATAGGTCTTCTGTCAGTTTTGTCTATGTTATAATTTTCTATACAGCCAAGAGAGTTCATATTCATGCAAAACCATGCTATTGGAGCAGCTGGAATTTTTGCTCCCGTTTCAGGAATGTGTAACTGACCAATTCAGTTGCGGTTGCCTATCAGGAATATGTTTGCAAAGTTTTGACCCGTACAGCACTTAATAAAAGACCCAAAGATATAGAATCGGTGTCTTGTATTATTTATTGGATCTCAGAAATGAAAGATTTAGAAAATATCTCTATCATCCTCTTCGTCTTATCGCCAGACTGTTATTTGTTAACTTTATGAAGGATTTGCTTTTTGGTTGGGTTTGCTTGTTTACATGATTTCTTTATAATGGTTTAGTGCAATCCATTAGCAATTACTTTTCTCTTACTGCAATGAGCTAGATACAGAAGAAGTGGTGCTTCTCTTCTTTATCTAGTTAGCTGCACACTATATGTGTCAATAATTGGCGTGTAGAACTCTGGTTATATGCTATCCGCAATATCTTTTGTCTTTGTTAGGCCATCAACATGGTAAAGAAAACTCCAGCTTACAAGAATAGACTACAGGCACTTGAGCTTGAAAGACACGGAAGGATAAGTAGCAAGAAAAAAGGACGCAAACAAATTGACAAGTGAGAATTCATATTTGATATCTAATTTAAGAAGTGACCATGTGGTGGGCACAAGATATGATAAACATATTTTTTTGTCCATGATAAGAAGATTGAGGAAGATCTCAGAAAAGAACTTGATCTACAGCTCCAAGTAGCAGACAGACCTTCTATGTGGAATATAATGGCAGTCCAGTTTTTACTGTTGCCACATACTATTAGCAAGGTGTGTGTACTGTTCTTTTATCAGATGAAAGTCTCCCTTTGGTGGTTTGTTCCAGTTGTGTCTGTGGAGAGGCATGTGGTTTTGGCAATATCAGGTTAAGAAAGCTCCATACACCTGGCAAGATGCTTGTTACTTAACACAAAAGTGTCTCAAGGTGGCGTATCATGCATGGGCGAATGTTGGTAAGTTAGTAACCACTTGCTTGGTAGTGTATCTTTCGTTAAAATATTAGAGGTCCTATATATCATGCTTTGAGTAACCTGACATATAGATTCTACATGATGTGAGAAATGGTCAGTGTACAGTGTGTTCTCGCAAGTTTACTGGCATTGCATGCACCATCTCCAGAACTACCATTCACAAATCACAATTGCTGGTCTCTCCTACAAACAAACTATGAAACTCTTATCAACAAATTCAATTGATCTATTGCTGGCAACTTTAGTTTTCACGAAAGGTGCTATTTGTTTTTCCGTCAATTGATTAGTGATGCTTATGTTCAGATGAGTCCACAAAAGATGAACTTGTCCAAAAGCGCTTATCGGAGAAGGCCAACATGGAAAACTACTTGTCTGATGTGAAAAGGAATCGAAACGCAGAAGATAGCAAGGTTTTTGGATTTGGATGAGATGAAGGCCAGTTCAAACTTCAGCTACCCTGGTACCTTTTCAAGCATGTCTCACGAAAAGAGTCGTCGCAGTTGCTTTATGAAAATTTTTTGGTTATCTGGCATACGTTGAAAAATTCAACCTACTTGAGGGGCGTGCATACGGGGAGCCGACATGATGGGGAGCTTCATTAAGTCAGGCCGAGCAGCTGCTAGTTGTGTCCATTAGCCAAGTGAAACTAACTCTGGCTGTTGAAGATGCTCTGTTCACTTAGAAACATCTTAACTAAATTAAGTTGGAGTTGATTTTCAATTGTGTCAAATTAAGCTTAGTTTTTGAAAATTATGTGAGACAAACCAAACCAAAGAGGAGCATGTAAACAAAGACTACTTGCAAGCACTTCTAATGCAACCATAGATTATAATTCAAGCCATGATTGTAAATTTAACTAGGTAAATGTTAATTGATGAAATATATGATAAGGTCCACAGACCTTTTTTTCTTCTTTCTTTTATTAAAAAAATTAAGTTAACCACTCTACCAGCTTTACTTCGTCTGAAGACCCGTTTATGAACCGGTATGGGTCCGTGTTCAACTAATCGTCCAGTTTCAAGTTCCCCACTGCCCACTGGTCACCCGCCACATCACATTCCATTCTCGGGGTTGCTACGTCGGCCGGAGCTCTTCCTCCGGCGATTGCTTGATGCGGCCGGCGGCGTCGATTACGTCCAAGTTTCAGACTTTCTGAAGCTTCTTGTCATGGCCGATTCTTATGTATGTATCCCCTTCGTCGTTTCTTCTCTCTTTCCTCTTTGTTTGCGACGACTAGAACATCCACTGTGGAGTTTTTTGTTTGACTATTTGTCATTTTTTCAATCCAGTTTCTGAGAAGTGAAAATGTGCTTTGGATTATGATTTTTTTTGTTCATTTTTGTTTTCTGAAGTGATAGTGATGTGTTTATGCTGTTTAATGTTTTAACTCATTCCTGTACTTAATTTGTTTTCATTTGATTGGCTTGGTTTATTTGTTCCTTGTTAGTGATTGTTGTTTGTGTTTAGGAAAAAGTTGGATTCTTGATGTAAGAAGGTAGAAGAAGAAAGTGATGATTCAAAAACATGCACTGTATAGTTTTTTCTTTTTGGAAATAGTTGTTTGTTATTTTCTCAATCCAAGTTCATTGATGGAACGTTGTACTTTATATTAGTGTTGCACGCACCAAGTCACACCAAGTCATTGGCGCTTATGAAAAGATAGATTTGTGTTTATACTTTATACCGTTTGATGTTGTTTTTGAGCGATGGAACTATATTCTGTACTTGATTTTTGGGTTATTAGCTGGAATGTGTTCTTCTTATTTGCTTTTTAATGGCTGTTCTTTGCGTTTAGGAAAAAGTTGGAGTCTTGATACCTTGTAATAAGGGAGAAGAAAAAAGTGATGATTCAATGTCGATGATATCAGTTTTCAGAGGGGCGAATGTCGTTGGCCGCAGTGATCTCTCAGTTGTAGACAAAAGAGTTAGTCGAAAGCACGTCTGCTTGGTCGGGAAGGACGATGGTTCTGTTGAAGTGGTTGTGGTAAATGCAATTTGGTGTGAATGTATTCCTTTCTAGATTCACTTTGTTCGAAGCAATCATGGAAATAAAAAAGTGCAATTAGAAGGTGCAGTTATTCTTGTAGCATTCATGCAATTATGACATATGTTCATGTTTGTTATTGTTGTTTGCGTAGGAGGGGCCAAACCCCATTGTCATTCAGTGTGGGCTGGATAGAAAGAAGTTTAGCTCTCATGAAAAGGCTCAACTTCTTGACAATAACATATTGGAGTTGATACCTGGTTGTTTTGCATACAAATATATATCAGTGGTTGATGAGAAGAATGCATCTTTGAGGAACGACGAGAAATTAGTTGTAAATACCTCAAGCCTTAAACGAAAACACCAAGTTTTGGAAGATGAAGCATATGCTCGAAGTGTGCAGGTAGTTACAATTTTCTAATCAATGTATCTTTCCATAATGATTTATCAATTTTTTTAATGAATGATGTGATGCAAAGAATAATGCTATATGTTTTCTTCATATAAGTTATTTCTTGATATGGTCGATTATCAGATGAAGTAGAAGGAGAGGATCTATAATTATGATCATATTTGTTTGGGATCAGGTGAGTGATGATGATTTTATCTTGTTATGTGTGCCTTTGCTATGTCTGCTAGAAAAAGTTCTGGACCCAATAGATTGTTCACTTCATAATATTTACTGGAACTCAACACATTATTAAATCACATTCTATTTCAGAATTTATTTCTTGTAACTTCATGGACTGTTATGTTTTGGCACATGTTAACTTCATTACTGCTGCCAAAATTGAATGGTGATAATTTTGTCCAATATTTGAAGTGAAGTTAATATTATCTCTTTGAAGCAGGAGGAGTTATGGAATGGTAGTATTTCTACCACCGACAAGTTTGATACTCCAAGTAAAGCAAATGCAGATAGATCCTCACGTTCGCTTGATTCTATGCGTCATTTAGCATTTCCAGTGAAATCCTTCCTCTAACCTTTCGACTTTTACGGGTACAAAGGATACCAGCATGGGCAAACACTTCATCTGTTTCAATAGATGATGTTATAGAGGTAGGTCGAACATAAGCTGAAGGGAACTCAGTCAAACATATTTTACTCTTCTCAATGTTTGAATGAACAATGATGCATTCTCCATTTATGAAATTGCTTATAATCTAAGTCTTTTTGGTTAATTCTTTATCTTTTATAATTTTGATAATCATCATTGCTTTTTACATATTAGATTATCTTACTGACAGTAGTCTTCTCATGAATTGGTAGGGAAATGTGCTCGTGGCTGTTCTATCTAATTACATGGTAGACATTGACTGGCTGATTGGAGGTGAGTCCTTTGGCTTCATCATCCTTCTTGTGTTCTAGGAATTTTTGTAATCTCCTTTAGTTATTAAATTGCTTTTACTTTTGCATCTTATGGTAATTAATTTTCTATTTGTTTTGTGTTTCATACTGAATCTCTTGCAGCATGTCCACTGCTCAAAAGAATTCCCCATGTGCTTGTTATTCATGGGGAGAAAGGCGCTTCATTGGAGCATATGAAGGTACAGTTGATGAATATCCTCATGGGCGTGTATTTATGGTGCTGCTAGTTTACAGTGTGTAATTTTCAAAATGTTCAAATTGGGTATGGCAACTGCAATTTTTTTATCTTTTCCAGTTATCTTGTGGTCAGACATTGTTCTTACCTGTGGTCTTCATTGAATGCCTGCATCTAGGGCATCAGTATGGTGAAATCCTTTGAGAAGCATTTTCAGCAACTGGCAAATGTGACACCCAGTCACCTAAAAAGCAACCTGATTTTTGCATATAATGCAAACTTGTGGGTGCTTTATAATACAGTGTTATGTTGTTTCTGGCTGATTATTGCTGTCAATCATTTCACTTTCTATTTTTGTGTGGCGTAAAAATGACTTTTCTGGCATTGTATTGACCGCTTCTGAACAAGCCTGTTTTGATTCATCTATTTTTGATACTATGGCGCTCAAGAATGCTAAAATAATGATATTAATATATGCTTGCTGGTGGAGGATATTTATAAATAGACAATGTTGTGGTAGCTAAGTTAAGACCTTGAGAAGGTTTCTTCTGGAAGGTGAAAAGTATATAGGATTTGTTGGATGGCCTCAAAGGATAGAATAAATCTTCATGTAGTGGGGTTCTGGGACCCTGGGTTAAGAAATCATTTGGGTGACCATGGGTGACACATAAGTTGTAGTAGGCTAAGTTTGAATGACAATGTCTACTTTAATCATAAAGGAAATATGAGTGATGTCATGTTGAATGCGTTATACTGAAGTTTCTGAATTATGTCTGCCTTTTTTATTGTTTGTAGAAAAGGAAGCATTCAAACTGGGTTTTGCATCAGCCACCACTTCCCATCCCATATGGAACCCATCATTCAAAGGCTATGCTGGTTGTGTATCCGCATGGGGTACGTGTTGTTGTCCACACTGCAAATCTCATCCATGTTGATTGGAACAACAAGAGCCAAGGTTTATGGATGCAAGATTTTCCTTTGAAAGAGTTAAATGATGAAACAGAAGAATGTGCTTTTGAAAATGACCTGATTGGTTATCTCACTGCACTGAAGGTACTTTTTTGTAATTATGAATCCTTCACTTTCACTAATTTAAGTTTAGTATGCAGTTTTGGTACGAACAGGGTTATCTTTGATATGCATACTTGGAGCACCATTCTTATAAAGACAACATGCATACATTCTTTGAGAAATGGTGTGATTCTCTATTTTGATTTTTTTATCTGCAGTTGCCTGACCTCAGAGTTAGTTCTCCTCCATTTGGCAATGTGAATATCAATGCTTCATTCTTTAAGAAGTTTGACTATAGAAGTGCTAAGGTATTCAAGTTTTTCATTTCCTTATTTTCTCAGGGAGGCCAGAATAATTAGGAAGTATTCCAATATTTATTGGCGCACAATTTTTAACTTGCATGAAATGGCTTTGGGAGTTAAAAAAACTTTGAAGTTTACGTTTTCTTCTAATCGTTAAGTATATTATGAGGTCCGAAAGACGAATTTTGACACATAAAGCTTTTACTGTCGTCTGTTGGTAGGTTAGGTTGATTGCGTCTGTTCCTGGATATCATAGTGGCTCAAATCTCAAAAGATGGGGCCACATGAAGCTGCGAGATGTCCTTCATAGTTGTTGTTTTGACAAGGTGTTCCAAAATTCTTCTCTTCTTTATCAGGTACACAATTAGTCTACAATTCTTGTCATTGATAATAACGGAGAGCCATCTCCTTTCTGGAACACAACATAAGTTGTTAATGTCTATTTTTTGGGATTAAGCCCCATTTATTAAAGTTGTCATAAAATAGCTAGTCTTAAGCCTGGATTAAGGTGGGGGTTTGTGTCAGGAAGAGCACCCGGCTGTCAAGCCTATCTGTAAGCACTTGGAGATTGAGCATCCATGTTTTGGATTTTGAAGAAATTCTGCTAAGTTGTTCTACCTAGAAAATGCAGGGAACCTATTTTCTATTAGATGCTAGTTTGCTCATGTAGTTCACATGAGATTTGCTTTTGCCCATTTGTGTATGATATTTTATCACTACTGGGAGGATCATGGGAGAAAAATATTGGGTTAAATTTTTTTCTTTAACTCACTTGTAAATGGGACTTTGCAAGTATGACTGAGATGAATGGTGAAATGTGGCTGTTTAATCATTTGCCTTTCTCTACTTTTATTTATTACATTTTTCCTCCTGGCTTGATTGTTTTTTTTTGTGAACCACATTTTATTTTGAGCTAAGATGTGTAACTGTTTAATATTTTGGTGAATTTCATTTGTAGTTTTCTTCTCTTGGTTCATTGGATGAGAAATGGATGGATGAGTTTGCATTTTCAATGTCTTCGGGTATGTCAGATGATAGAGTGCCATTGGGCTTGGGAAAAGCACATATAATCTGGCCAACTGTTGAAGATGTTAGATGCTCCCTGGAGGTATACATGCCATGATTATCTGCTGTACTCATAACCTTCTTTAGCTGACGGCAGATGGAAATGATATTCTATTTATGTCAGTTTTAATTTTTCAGTCTTTATCTCTCTTTAGATGCGATCTTGTTTTATTCTTTCAGGCATAACTTATGGTACCACATATAATATTTTATCTTTACTGCAGGGTTATGCTGCCGGCAATGCCATTCCAAGCCCATTGAAAAATGTTGAGAAAGAATTTCTGAAGAAGTATTGGGCTAGATGGCAAGCAGACCACTCTGGTCGTGGGTATCTCTCTTATTATCTCCATCTTTCTCTCTCTCCTTAATAGACAACATATATCTGAGGTGAGACTGGGGTAATAATCTTTTACACAAACTTTAGCTTCCAGTGTCGCATCAATTGTTGATTGCCATTTCAACACATACTTAGAAATGCATAAAAAGTGGCAAAGGGGAAAGTTTAACAATGGGAAACTAATGCGCAAAACAAGTATACATGTATGCAAAAAAAAAAAAGGTTAGAGTGGCAAGTTTTATTGTAGATGTCCTTCCTGAGACAGACCATGAGAAGATTTGACTAGAAATTATTAAGACTTAAAAAAGAAGTTTGTAAAAATTTAGGAATAGGTACTTAAAACTACAAAAAATAGCAAACGAGTGGGAGAAATTAAGAATAGTTTAATTTTGAAGTTCTATTTGCATGACATGTTTCTTTTAATTACCAGTTTTGCTAGTAAATTTATTTTGATCTTTGTTCCTTGCTACATCTCTTAATTGTTTCAGTTCTTGAAACTTCAGTTTTCTTTATGTCACTTTTTTTCATATTTTTGTCTGTGTCTATATTACAGCGAGACTTTTCCTGTTGGTTTACTGATTCAATTCTAATGTCCTCTAATATGGTTTCTTCCTTTTCTGTCAGGCATGCAATGCCTCATATAAAATCATATACTCGTTACAGTGGCCAGAACCTTGCGTAAGTGGCAGTCATGTGCATTTGATTTCATGATTTAAACATTCTGGTTCTTCAGTATTACTGATTATCTGCAGTATGTTGCTTTTCTTCAACAGTTGGTTTCTCCTGACTTCAGCAAACTTAAGTAAGGCTGCTTGGGGTGCACTTCAGAAAAACAATTCTCAGCTTATGATCCGCTCCTATGAGGTTTTCTTTCTTTCTTCTTCTTCCACTTAGAAAATTGTTTAGCTTTAGGAGATTGTAAGTTTGTATTTTGGCATATTTTTCCTTACTCTTTGATATGTGGACAAATTTGAAAGAAATTGAATGTCTAGTTTGTCATAAGTTAGCGGGTAGATGTATTTATGAACGTGATTTAGAGTTTCACTAACAGCATACTCCTATTGTTCTGATACCATAAAATGATTTGAGTGGCTAATTTCTCATTAACGATTGAAGGTATTTATGTGAGCTAACAAAGACATGTCAGCAAACTACGACTAACAAACTACGAGCTATAACTGTTCACAATAAAGACAACAAAAAATTTCTCAAATTTGTAACATCTTCTATTCTATTATCATCGATTGCAGCTTGGTGTTCTGTTCTTGCCTTCCCAAATCGCGAAGCCAACTAGTGGATTTTCTTGTTCAAAGGACAGTGGAAGCTCTCAGGTTTCTTACGGTGTCTGACATTCTCTTTTTTCCCATGCTTAGTTGCTGGTACAGAATTGTTCACTGTGACAAATTTATATGCACTGATGACTTTTTCTCTTAATTTGGCACAAGAAATTAGCAGGAACTAAGGTGCATATGACAAAGCTTGTCCCTCTATGTTGGCAAGGTAATGTTGAGGAATCCTCTGAAGTCGTGAAATTGCCAATTCCATATCAAATACCTCCACAACCATACTCACCTGAAGGTAAGACAATTGTGTACAATAATATAGCTAGGAAGTTAGTACACGCTTGTTTGGACTTTTTATTTTGTTTGGAATTTGGATGAAAAAGAACAAAAATAAAGCTGAACTTGTAGCTAATTGATTACAAGTTTGTTGTTTTATTGAGAAGTACTATACCTCTAATTTCCTTCTCTCGGATTTGCATTTCAGATATTCCTTGGTCATGGGATCGTCGGTACCTCAAGAAGGATGTTTTCGGTCAAGTGTGGCCTCGCCATGTGCAATTGTACATAGATGAGAATACGTGATTCTAGCATGTTTGTATTGAGCATTTCTTGTCTGTTGTAGTCGATTATTGAAACTTTGAGAAACGGTTTTCATGCCTATGAAATGCAATGTGGAGGAAGATTTTTTTCATTTCTTAATTTTATTACTGATGAATGATTGGACCTAAAAGAAAGCCACCATTTTCTATGAAAGTTGATGTACAAATAGTGAAAAGTGGGCGTGGATGGAAAAGGGGGAGCTAGGCCGTTAGCATTGACGAAAATCAGTTCCTATGTGAAATTGTCTGATTTGTATGAAATAGCTCTGTTGGAACAATTTTTCATGTGACCGAGGATTCACCATCCAAGCAATTGGCTAAAGAAGACAGATTTTACTCATCTTGGAGGAGAAAACCTTCCACCCGGTACTTGCCTTCCAGACCTTTCGGCTGTTATATTCGTTGTACAGGGAATGCATGAATGGTAGCAAGACTGTGAGCTTGCCCTTTCCGCATGCATGTGTAGAAGTTGTTGTGTTGGTTAATCAGGCATAACATACGTATTTGCACTTTTCAATACCAAAGTTGATGGTGAAAATCTGTGAATTGGCGGCTGAACAGTTCTGCTATATATAGGATTAAGTTGCTATGTTGTCTGTTCTCACCTTCTAGTTGATTTGGCTCCTCGTCAGTGAAGATCCTCTGAAGAATTTGTAAGTTTTAACTTCTTCCTCTAATTTTGATCATTTTTCTATGTAACGGCGAAGCAATGGATGTGCCTTGTATGAAGTTGCTAACACTTGGATACTTCACGAAATTGCACTTGTCATTTTAAATTTGTAAGCCTTTTGATACTGTTAGTTGTTTCTTTACTTTTCTAAATTGATATTCTGACAGGTTTGTGATTGCATTCAGCTAGAGATGAATATTGTGATTTGCACAGAGCAGGGCCAGTTTGTAGTGGAGGTGGACATGATGGAAACAGTTCTCAACTTGAAACAAAAGTTGAATTTGCTTCTGGGCGTTCCAGTTTCTCAACAAATACTCTCAATGTACGGTTGTGAGCTCGTAGACGAGCTGGAAATGGAGTTCTACCAAATGAATCAATGTGCCCAGATTGATCTCAGCATCAAACCTCCTCACACAAGTAGCAACATAAACATATACGTAAGGCTTGGAACCACAAGAATTAGCCTCTCGGTAAATGGAACCAAAACAGTAGCGCAACTCAATGAAGAAATTCAGAGGGAGTGCTCTAGTATTGCACCAAATAGGCTAACACTCTTCTTCTCAGGCATGGAGATGGACAACCACTGCACTCTCATAGATTACGGTGTTACAGATTACTCCGAGCTAGTTGCTGTCTCAGCAAAGCCGTCAGAGAGGCTGAAGGCAAGGCTGGCGCCAACAAAGAGATTGAAATTGGTGGTGGAAACTCCCAGCTCTCTGAATTCAATGGACATTCCGGTGGCTATTGAGGACAGTTGCAGGATAGGGGAGCTGAGAATGTATTTGGTGGGGAACAACCTTCTTCCCAAGGATGACTACTTCTTCATACATAGGCAAAGGATTCTTAACGAACGGCAAAGCTTGTCTGAGCTTGGCGTCAAGAATGGAGATCACCTCCATGTTTTCCAGGGAAGTGTGGTTCGAGGAGATTGAAGAAGAGCACTAGAAGTTCTATAGAATTATATCATGTAGTAATTAAAGTGATCACTTGATTTCCAACTTCGTAATTAATCGGTAAGTAAATTGCAACAAGCAATATTGCTTCTTCAATTGTGTGGTCTGCGAGAAAAAGTTAATTTGGTTATGAAGTTTTCCTGTAGAATGACAAATTTGCTAAATACTTTCTATCATGTGTGCCTTACCAACTGATTACTAACCAAGGAAATGATTCAACTAAGCTTAAATCCATCTGGTTGAGACATAAACTAGTTACTTCAGTGCTTTTTCTTTCAACTAGCCTCAAGAAAAGGTTGGTAATTACAAATAACGAAATTTTGACGGTCAGAAAGGAAACAGAGAAACACTCTGGATAGAATTTGGAGAGACAATGAGGTGAGGATGAAGAGGAAAAGGTAATTAGAAGTATGTGACATGAAAATTTTATGCAAACAATCCTTTCACTTTGGCTATTTCCTCCTTGGTTTTATGATCGAAAGCACGATGATTAGCGCGACTACCAGTAGTACAAGTGATATAAGCATGATTTTCCTTGATTTCTTCTTCAATTGTTTGGCTGTGTGCAGGGCATCTGCTCCTGTTCGAACATGTTCTACTGCGTTCATCACCTTCATCACCACAAACACTGTTAAATAGTTGGCTCAGAATGTCAGATTTCAATCATCTAGTTTGATTCTTGTGCTGCCCGCAGCTTTGCGAGCATCATCCACATTTTTGGTCGTTCTCTGCTTTATTGCTGAAACTCAATTTAAGGTCAGAGATTGCACTAACATTTCTTGTCCTTGATTGTTAAGCTTTGAGTTTATATATATGCTAACTAGTACAGGCAGTTGTGCATTGCACCTATGATCAATGTGAGCTAGAACCAAGTCCACAATCAACTAAAACTAAAAGGTACTATACATTTCATGGAGGATGCTTTTGCGACAGTCTTGGACTCCTCGTTTGCTTCCTGCAAAAAAGCTCAAAGTGTGCCATTATATATTCATCAACAAGGCCATTGATGCTAAATTTAGCTTTTGCAGTAACTACTTAAAAGGAAAGTGAATCAAACTAAGCGTAAGAGCACCTGAAGTCGATTAAGTAAAAGGAGAGATTGTCCAACGGTTTCTCTATTTCTTGAACCTATTCAATTCGAACCCAGAAACTCAATTCCCAAAAAGCTTGTGACCTTGTATTGCACTAACGATGCAATCATCTTATCATACGTATTCAAACCTGCTTGAAGAAAACCTCCAATCCTAGTTCCTTATTTTTTGAGGTGCCCGTTTCCCCATCTCCATGTCCACCACTTTTGGAAAAAGCCGATCTTTGCTGCTCCCAAAGGATTCCTGCCGCAACCAAGCATTCAAGCGGCCCAAAGCAATAAGAAGTTAAATGTTGAACCCTATCAAGCTAGCTGCACGCAGAAACTCAAAAAGGCAGGTCACTCATTCTTTTGTTTAGCCAGCTACTTGGATGCTCTGCTTATTTTCAGATTAAAGTTGTTATCATGTTCTAACACATACATGCTCTGGGAAATGGAAAAGAAGCAGTGGTGATTGCCGTGAGAAGGTCATTCATCTTGTACCGGACCCAAGATTTTTAACGTGCATATATGAAAGAGAAGAGGAATCAAGGCTTGAGTAAGAAACATGATTTAAGAAGTAAGAAGTTTATGGGAGGTGAAGTTAAGGATTTAGCTAGGAATCTCCGTCCAAACTCTTTTTTGAATGAGATACTTGGAAGAAAGCTGATTGGATTCGGCATTGTTGGGGACGGGCGATCAAGTTGAGACGTCAGTAGCGTTGACAATATATACAAACCAACTTCAAATTAACTGTTTCGGCCGGCCATGTTAACTATTTTAATCTGGTTATTTCTGAACTGATTAATTACTTCATATTATTCAACATCAGCTCGGAATCTTAACAAGTTCTCCTCTTAAGCTTTTGATGGATTGCCAATATTGTCTAGGCCGATTTAAAAAATAATACAAATCAAGTTCATTATTATTATCTTAGTTCAAGTGCCATTATAATTAATTGTCTAAGCTGTGTTTGTTGATAAATCACCATTGTTGTACTAATTTGATGAACCGTTCTTGAAATTCTACATCTTATTTTCCGGAGAGGATTTTCTGTAGCATTTCTAAAGCAAACTCCTTTAGAGTTCTATTATTGGTCCTAATTATCATAATTTATGGAATATAATTTTACATTATAGTTTTTTTTAAAAAATTCACTAATTGAGGAGATTTAAACCAATAAAAAACTTATGACAGGGAGTTTATTGTAGCAAGTGCTATAATAAATCTTTTTCCTTATTTTCTATTAAGAAAATTATTATCGTTGATTGAAGTTTATATTTAAAATTAGAATTTATCTTTAAGATATCAAATCGTTAAACTGGTACAGTGTATCTCATTATTCAATAGCTATTTATCTATAAAATTATAATATTCTATCTCTAAGCCTCTAGAATGAGATGCATGTACAATTCAAACCTAAACTACTCATGGCATAAAGCCCTAGCTAGCAACGTCAAATTGCCGAGGTTTTTGCTCATCAATGAAGGCCAAAAATATTAAGGTATGTACATATTCGATTCTTGCAATGATTTCTTTATATCATGTTAATTTATTCATACTTAGTTATTATTATATATTACTCACACACGCAAATGGGTAGTGTAATCAACCATGGAGACTCTCGGTTGCGACCTGCCAAAGGATTTGTGGGTGGTCATCATCTCGTGACTGCCATGGCCGCCGTGTCCAAGGTTCTTAGTCGTTGTGCTCGAACCGCCTTTTCCCAAGAGCCGCGTCTGGGCTTCCTAGAATATCAGAGACACCACCTTTGCATGGCCGGCGTCCCTGACTTCTGTCTTCTCTTCGAAGATGGCCATAAGAATATTAATCCTGGTGATGTTTACCATACTAATCGTTCAGCGTCTGGGATGATCATGTCCTTGTTATGATATTGACGAGGAATTCCAACTTGTAACTATTAGCTGAATAACAATAATAAAGTTAAAGATAAAATCAAGCAAGATAAGAACATAAATTTAACGTGGAAAATCTTCTTTCTATTGAAGACCAAAAACCAAGGGACTCACAATCAAAAACTTCTACCATATTCAAAAAGATTATAACCTTCTTACTTTGCCACTAACACCCAATACAACGAGATTATAAAGGATTCACAAACCAAAACCTTCTCCAAACAAAGAACAAAGAGGTCTCCCATTCTTCCCAATTTCATAAACAAGGGTTAAAATGAAATATTACAAGAAAAATTGCAAAAAAAATTGTTTTGGAACTGCATGGAACCGTCCCAAAGCGTACCACTAACATGGTTTTTGCATGCGTTTAGCGCCGAAAAACAGGCGCTTGGGCTCTCACCTCCTGTCCCAAAACACAAGAGCACCCAGGCACTCACCTTCCTGGAGCCCAAGTGTTCTGCTCCCTATCTTCCTCTTTGTTCATTTTCTTCTTCTTCTCCTATGGCCATCCCCTCCAACTCCGACGAGTCTTCGGCAATCCTCCGATGAACAGAGCTTCACACAAAACAATCTCCTACTTGAAGACATATTTGCAAACTCCGCAAACTCTTACCTTAGTGTCTTAAGCCTTTCATTGATCATATTCTGTCAAATTCTTCACATTCAATACAAATGCACTTCTGACCATCTACCAGTCTTGTCAACATATCAACAGAATTCTTCCCACCCTCAATCTTCACAAATTCAATTATCCATCCTCTAACAAGGATCTAACAAAATGATACCTCAAATGAATATGCTTACTCTGTGAATGAAACGGACAGTTTTTAGCAAGATGAATTGCACTATGACTATCAATGTACAAACTACAATCAATTCCATCAAAACCCAATTCACTCATTAATTGCTTAACCTAAATAAATTTTTTCTTTGTTTCAATAGCAACTACATACTCACTTTTTGTTCAAGATAAAACAGTAATTTTCTATAGCTTTAAAACCCAACTCACAGTTGTTCCACCTGCAGTACAAATATAACCAATTGTAATCCTATCATTATATCTATCACCATCATGGCTTAAATTTACATAACCTTGCACGTCAATATTATCTTCCTAAAATACAAACAATTCTTAAAAGTACCTTTTAAATACTTGAAAATCCACTTCATAACTTGTCAATTTTCTTTTTGGTATAAATCTATTGACAACTCCCATTGTATATGCAATATTTAGTCTAGTATTCATCGTAACATACATGAGATTTCTAATGACTAAAGAATAACACATATTTTCCATGTCCTTTTTTCATCTCTCTTAGCATACAACTCTTTTGACAACTTAAAATGACCACCTGTAGTCACCGATTTAGCATTATCCATGTTAAATCTTTTCATCACCTTCCCCACATACCTCTCCTGGGATAACCATATTTTTTCATTATTCCTAGCCCGGGTTATGTGCATTCCAAGAAGTTGCTTTAATTCCCCTAAATCTTTCATAGAAAATATCCATGCCAACTTCTTCTTCAAATCATTGATTTTCTTTGTGCATGAACCAGTTACAAGTATATCATCTATATACAGAGTAGGAATAAGAAAATCACCATCTTCATATCTTCGTAGATACACATAATAATCAACATTACACCTAACAAATCCAAATTCCAACATAAAACTGTCAAATTTTAAGTATCACTGCCTCGATGCCTATTTCAGTCCATACAAACTCCTCTTAATTCGACATACCAAAATTTCCTTACCGTTGACCTCAAATCCTTCAAATTGTTCATGTAAATCTTCTCACCCAAATCGTCGTGAAGGAAAGCAATTTTCAAATTAAGCTACTTTAAATGCAAATCTCTCAAGACCATAATACTTAATATTTTTCTAATAGAAGTCAATTGCACAATTCTCATGAAAATCAATACATTTCTTATGAATGAATCCTTTCACCACAAGTCTAGCCTTGAACTTCTTTGTTCCATTGGCCTCATGTTTCACCCTGTATACCCACTTATTTTGCAGAATTTTCTTCTCGGTCGGGCTACACCAATCCTCAGGTATGATTCTACTCTAAAGAAGACATCTTATAACCCATAACTTGCTCCAAGTTAAGATGAAATCAATCCTACATAGCTTCTTCAAAAGACTATGGTTCTCTTGCAACAATATACAAAATATGATGTAATAGTGAACAAAGTTTCTTAATTGGATTCCTTACACGAATGCTCCTCCTCAACTGAGGAACATCATCCTTCGATAAAGAATTAGAACCATCAAAATCAACATGTGGTTCCTCATCGAGTTCCCAGGCACCCGAAGTTCACGTCCCGGTTAGGGACGTGATCTCCTAAACACGAGAGCCGCGACGCTCGCCATCTCGGCACCAGGGCGTTTTACTCCATATCTTCCTCTTTGCTCATTTTCTTCTTCTTTTCCTCCGGTCATCCTCTCCAACTCCGGTGAGTCTCTGGCTATCCTCCCATGAATAGAGCTTCGCACATAACAGTCCAGAGCTTGTAATGGCCTCTTCGAAGTTACAATTACCCGCAGTCGTGATCATGGCCGATCAACTAAATATTGCTTCTTCAACCCTCTGAGCGGGAGAAGCTTCACTCTCCCTCAACTTGGTAATGACATGAAAGGCAACATGTTGATCTCGAACACCATGTTGGCTTTCGATCTCCTCACTTCAAGCTTATCTTGCTGGGGGATCATCCGTTCACCAGAGCCAAATTATTCACTGATGATGTTGCTATCTTTTCCTTTAAACGAGAGAGTGGGGTTTATCCAAGAGTGCCATAACCACCAGAAGAGTTTTTGCATGCATGCGCGTGCATATCGCTTGAACAATACACTGTGTTTCGATGGACCAGGTCGGCGCATCATGCTAGAATTGAAACTACTAGTGGTTCATGTCAAGGACGAAAACTTGGAGCTGCTAAACTTGCCGGCCGGCCAGGGTAATAAAAATGAGAGACAGAACTCACTTAGGGAATCAAGATTCAAGAGGCTCTCTTCAAGTCGTCGCCATAATTTCTTCGATATGACGATTTGGGCTCTTGAACAGAGTGGCGGGTGTTATGAATGGATCCCAAGAGAAGATTCGGATGGAAACATTGTTGAAAACAATTCGTCCAACAGATATGTTCTCAACGGGTGATATTGCAATTGCTCCACATCCAAGCATGCAGGAGGCTGTGTTGTTGAGCTTGAAGAGTCTTATTAACGACAAGATTGGTATGGAGAAAGAACTGGGAAAGGATGTCCTCACATCTTATGACTCTCCTCTAGTTTATCCCTTATTGCTTTGCTTAAATGACCCTGATGTTTAGAGGGCACGTCTTCCCTCAAATAAAAGAAAAAGGCAAATCTCATCGTGAATCATTAAAGAAACTACGATGCAAATCCACAACCTATCCCCAATTTCCCCCCTTTTTTCTGCCTTTCCCTCCCCCACCTGTTTCTGCCGCCACCCAGCCCCTGGCCCCGACCCTGCCCCGCCCCGTCCCTGGCCCCTCCTGCAGCCGCCGTCCCCCACCGCCCCCGCTTGCAGCCCCCGGACCACCACCTTCCTCCCCCACCCCCACCCGCAGCCACGGCCCCCCACGTTCACCCGTGCCCTGGGCGCCACCTTCCACCACCCCCCGGCCAGCGACGTGGCCCCACCCACCCCGCGCTACCCGCCGCAATGCGCTCCCCAGCCATCGCCGCGCGTTTCTAGTCGGCCTACGCACACCTGACCCACCCACGCCGAGGTAGCGACAGCGTTGGCCAGTGGGCTAGCCGGCTGTGGGTGACATGGCAAAACACAAGGGGGAAGAGATAGGGAAGGGTAGTTGTGTAATAAAAACTTGACTCGAGTCGGGATGAAGTCAAATTTTTATTACGAAATAAATTTTAAAAAATAATTTATAATAATAACTTTACTTGTTTATGAGTCAAGTTTTTATTAAGAAATAAATTTTTGAAAAATATAAAATAATTACTTAATAAAAATTTAACTTGTGTCGGGATCGAGTCAAATTTTTATTATAAAATAAATTTTAAAAAATTGTAATAAAAATTTTACTTGAATTGGGATCCCGATTCGAGTCATCTTATTAGGTAATTATTTTGTTTTTTAAAATTTATTTCTTAATAAAAACTTGATTCGAGTCGAGATCAAGCCAAATTTTTATTACGAAATAAATTAAAAAATAATAATTTCATTATAATAAGTTTACTCAATCCCAACACAAGTCAAGTTTTTATTAAAAAATAAATTTAAAAAAATAAAATAATTACGTAATAAAAATTTGACTCGTGTCGGGATCGAGTAAAGTTATTATTACAAATTATTTTTAAAAAAAATTATTTCCTAATAAAAATTTGACTCAATCCCAACTCGAATCAAAATTTTATTACAAAACTACCCTCCCCTGTTTCTCCCCCTTATGTTTTGCCGTGCCACCCACCGCTGGGGCCCTCGCCACCAGCCGCCCACTAGCCAGCGCTGTCATTGGCTCGCTGTGGGTGGGTTGAGTGTGTGTGGGCCGGCCAAAAAATGTGCGGTGGCGGCTGGGCGCAGGTGGCCGTGAGCGTGCGGAGCGCATTGAGGAGGGCAATGCAGGGTGGGTGGGGGATGATGTAGGTCTGGTGTAGAAGATGGGAAATTGGTGGAGTTTTTGCTCAAATTTTCTTTTTCTTCTTCAATTTCTTCTAGTTCATGTTTGTTAATTCTTTGTGATTCTTGTGTAATAGTCTTCTTCAATAAAAATTTATACCAAACTTTCAACATGTACATAGAACAGATATACATCGCATTCAACATTGAACATCAGCGTGGTGTAATTTGTACAAATCAATGTGATAAAATTAATAAGTAAAATGGTATGCGCAGATTTAAATTTTCTAAATTTAATCAAAGTTAAATTCGTGATTAATCAATGTGATATCCAACTAGATATGATCAAAATGCGAAATTTTCATAATATTTTTATCATTGACAATATAGAAGGTGCTGCAAAATGCAGTCAAATTGTTGATTTCCGCTATCAGAAGCTTACACGATGAACCATCGTAGAATTCCAAAAACAAGAATTCTTCTACTCATCACTTGTTGGTAGTAAGAATAGAGCCAAACAGAAGGTACATATAAGGTGTCATACTACCGGTTTCAATTGCTATTCCGAACCAATATTCTAATATCGTCTGCAATTCGTTTAAGACATGTATTCGCATCAAATGCTTCATTTAAGAAATAATAAAAGATTCGATGCATAATTCCTACATATATTAATAAGCAATAGTTGTAGTTGCTGTGCAAACCAGCTCAACAATACCGAGTGCAAGATCATCTCCCCTGTTCTCGATTGGAATACAAAAATCACTAAATCTCCTTCAAACCCAACTAGATCTAAGCTGCCTACAGATCAACTTACCAACTATGGCGACGGGTAAGTCATCTCGTCGAGGCCTCAAAATCTGCTGTGGAGTCACATTCCTTGTTCTAATTATTCTCTTGATCGTATCAATAATCCTGTTCTTTACAGTCTTTAAACCCAAACACCCCTCGGTCCAAATACAACCCCCAACCATAAAACGCATGCATTTCCAACTTCAACCCATGTTAAGGCTAGACTTAACATTAGGCCTGGTGATCACCATTAGCAATCCAAACTATGGGATGTTCAAATACAAGGACACAACAGCTCCCATCAAATATCATGATTCCATAGTCGCAGAAGCTCCAATCCCCGGAGGCAGCATCCCTTCAAAGGGAAGTATAACATCACAACCTCCATAGATTCTGATGGAGATCAGCTGGTGTCAAGCAGCTATTTTTTGCAGGATGTGTTAACAGGTTCTCTGAATTTCACAGTGGAAACAACACTCAATGGGAAGGTTAGATTGCTCAAGATTTTCAAGGTGCCTGCAAAAGCACAAGCCTTCTGCAACATCTCCCTTTTCCTCGCAGGATATATGGAGTCAGATTGCAAGACCAAAGTTCATATATAAACATATCAGAGGAAGCACGGCCCTTTCCATTTTTTCCTCTTGCCATGTCTGTTTCCAAAGATTATTGACACGAGGGTGTAATGGCTCCGTTATAAGCCGATATTGTATTATCATAATTATTAATTTTTTTATTATAATCAAACTATTAATCAAATTTATAAGATTATGCCATAATTAAAATTTTTTCCCATCAATTAAACCTTAATATATAGTTAAATTTTTATCACTTTATATATCACAAATTTAACATTTTTAAATTGGCTAAAAACCAACTTATTAAAAAATTTTCCTTACTCACAAAATATAAAATATTTCAATCATCCAAACTATAATAGCTTAAATATAAAAAATTAAAAATAAGTGAATAACTAATTTAAGTTAAATAAATTCATCAAATTGATATTTTGATAATTAAAAATTTTAAGGTTAATGTTGATGTAGAAATAAAAATTTTAATTATATATATAATAATTAAATAATATTTGATTAAATCAACAAATCGATTACCGTAGATTTTTTATCATTGCCCGTTTATATTTAAAGTCAGTTTAGTTAAATTAATTAAAATTTTTATTATTTTCTTAAATTTTTTATCATTTGTATTTTATTTAATTTAAAACCGTCGATAAATCGAAAAACCGTTTACTGGCCCATTTAAGTGGACAAAGTTTACCCATAGAATTCGATCGGATATGGCAATAAAGCTTAAAAGATATGTAACTAAGGTTGCTAATTGAGCGAGGCAGCTCGTGAGCATTTAGCGTTTAGCTCGGCTTGACTCGACTCGAAACTCGACATTTTTAATGCTCGACTCGAACTCGACTCGAACTCGAACTCTTACGAGCCGAGCTTGAACAAGAGTTGTGTTCGACTGCGACTTGACTCGGCTGTAACTCGAACTCGACTCGATAAAATAATATAATAATATAGTCTTTATATTATATATATATATATATATATATATATATAATATAATAACAAAGAAGCAAGATAAGTTGAGATGGTAAGTATTCACCTTGATGACTTCAAGGTTAGTGGGTATGTAACACGCTAAATCATATTCTCACCAATAAACAAGAACGATTTTATCCTAATATTTTGTTAATGGGCCTGCAGGCCTGGGTTATCTCAATGGCCCACTAAAAAGGGCACAATGCTTGTATGTTACGATGTCCTATGGAAGGCCCATAGACTGTTCTTTGAGGAGTGGGCCTCTGACTCCCTGATGGGCCTTTAGCGAACCAGGCGGGACGGCCCATTCTATTGCCACCTCTACTTAATTTTTACCACCCTAATACGACTATGGGTGAACATTTAATCTATTTGAATTTGAATTTAACCGAGCAACCGAATTTTTAAATATGGTTTTGTCAAATTTAAACCGTATTTTAACAGAATTATCGCATTTTAAAAATATTTAAGTCGTTTATAACATCTTTAAAATATAAACTAAGCCAAAAAATATCAAATAACTTGATAATCATTCATGCAAAAAAGAGAGAGAAAATATAAACATTTTTTTCAAAAAAATGTTTATTTGGTAATTGTTTCAGCAAAAAATTTTGCCACCCCTTAAAACCTCTTCATTGTCTAGAGCCGAACCAAGTCGAAACCATGAACTCTCCAAGCATAAGTATCTTTCGATGAGCCAAGTCTATTAAAGCATAAGCAAAACTAAATCTTGATCCTAAAGTTTATTGGGTTACATTTAGTTCTGCCCGAGAGCGACGCCGGTGGAGACGTCGTGCATCTCCACCGTCGATCATCATGGGAATCGATGGTGGAGATGCACGGCATCGCTCCCGGGAGGAGCTAAAATTTTTTCAAGTTTATCATATGCTTTAGACAAGTAAAGATATTCCAACATGGTTTGTGAGAGCTTTATAAAAGATCAGGTGACTGTTGGATTTATCTCACATCGGTCGTAGATGATGTTGGTAAATTGTATACCTATTATAAGTCTTTTTGGGCGCCAAAAGACCCAACAAGTAGTATCAAAGTCAGGTTACGATATTGAGAGATTTGGTGTTTGCCTACGCCGTTTGTCAGAGTTTCCAGTAAATGATGATAGTTTCTGGGATGCTCGATATATGATGGAAAGTTGTTTGGTTTATCCCACATCGGTTGTGGATGATGTTGGTAAATTATATATAGGCTAATGAAAAGTCTTATTCCTTAAGTTCGGTTATAAATGATGTTGGTGAGTTGTATATAAATTAATAAAAAGTCTTATCCTTTGAGTTAACTTTTCGATTAAGAAAAACTTGCGCATACGACAAGTCTGCCCAATAAGTCTGCAACATCTATTACAAGTTGCAAAGTCTGCCCAACACGGACAAACATGATGCTCTGGAAGCTTCTAAAGGGCTTGAGATCTACAAATACACAGGTTGTGAATTCTTTATTCCCCCATTCACCCCATCAATATCCATGAGGTCTACAAATACCCAGGTTGTGAATTCTTTATTCCCCTTTATCCCCCATTCCCCCATTCCCCCATTCCCCCATCAATCTTTGCCCAAAGGATTAATGGCAAGGAGTTGCAAGTTCTTCTTTATTCCCCCACTCCCCCTCCCCCAAAGGATTAATGGCAAGGAATTGCAAGTTCTTCTTTATTCCCCCATTCCCCCATCAATCTTTGCCCAGACCAAGTTCTTCCCTAGGACAAAGGATTAATGGCAAGGAGTTGCAAGTTCTGGTTCCTGGCCCTTGCATTGAAGCTCCTCTTTACTACAATCATGGTGCATGAAGCAAATGCCACAGAGACCAAGTTCTTCCCTAAGACAAAGGATTAATGGCAATGGCAAGGAGTTGCAAGTTCTGGTTCCTGGCCCTTGCATTGAAGCTCCGCTTTACTACAATCATGGTGCATGAAGCTTCCCTACGACAAAGGATTAATGGCAAGGAGTTGCAAGTTCTGGTTCCTGGCCCTTGCATTGAAGCACCTCTTTACTTCAATCATGGTGCATGAAGCTTCCCTAAGACAAAGGATTAATGGCAAGGAGTTGCAAGTTCTGGTTCCTGGCCCTTGCATTGAAGCACCTCTTTACTACAATCATGGTGCATGAAGCAAATGCCACAGAGTTCAAGGTTGGAGGATCCACTGGAACATGGACTGTGCCGTTGTGGATTAAAGCTCAATGGTATACAATCAATGGACTGAAAGATACAGGTTTCAGATTGGAATTGAAGCTCCTCTTTACTACAATCACGGTGCATGAAGCAAATGCCACAGAGTTCAAGGTACCACTGGAACATGGACTGAGCCGTCGGATTAAAGCTCGATGGTATACAATCAATGGACTGAAAGAAACAGGTTTCAGATGAAGCAAATGCCACAGAGTTCAAGGTACCACTGGAACATGGACTGAGCCGTCGGATTAAAGCTCAATGGTATACAATCAATGGACTGAAAGAAACAGGTTTCAGATTGGAAATTCCCTCTGTAAGTTGAACTTTAAACAAAATTTGGAGCTGCAAATTATTTGATGCGCCAGTTTAGTTCATATTCCGACTCATTTGATTTCGAATTTGAATTAATTTGGACAGAGTTTAAATCATTATTTTTTAAATTTATTGAAAATAATTTATTTATTAAGACAAAAATTTAATATATTATATATTATTTACCTGTTATACAATATCCTAAATTAGAATATTATTTATATAATTTTTTATAATAAATTTATAATTATCCTTAAATGTGTGCTAATAATTCTTTATTTTATAAATAAAACTTAAAAATAATTAGAGTAAACGATAAAGAATGAATTCTATTAATAATAAAAAATATTATTTACCATTTTGATTAGTTTAATTGGAATTTGGTTAAAACCAAACCAATGTTATCAATTATAATTTAGTTTTTATTTAATTAACCAAATTACTTTAATTCGATTAATTGGATAAGCGGTTCAGTTTTGTTTTATCCCTGCCTAATGATCTGCCCTACATAATAGCTTGTCTTACCAACGCAATCGCTATTGTTGGCTGGGGTTCGAACGTCCAACTAACAGCTCGTATTTTAGGCCACAGTGTTTGTGTATGAAGCTGAGAAGGACTCGGCTATGTAGGTAAATAAGGAAGACTATGACAAGTGCAACAATGGATCATCAATGGCGACCTTCAGAGATGGGGGAACAACTTTCAATTTGTAGGGCCTTACTACTTCATCAGTGGGTCTGATGGAAACTGCGCCAAGAATGAGAAGATGGTGGTCGTCGTCATGGCTGATAGGAGTGGCGAATCCACCCCTCACGAAGGCCTCCCCAAAGGTCAGGCCGAGTCTCCTCCTCCACCATCCCCATCTTCTGAACGTCCAACTAACAGCTCCTATTTTAGGCCACAGTGTTTGTGTATGAGTATGAAGCATTCCACTTTGTCTTATGGGTTTATGCTTCTGGGTTCAATATCCTTGATCCTTGCCTAAGAAATGGAAACTCAAAAACATAAATATATTACTGTCATGAGCTTGGTATTTTGGAACTTAAAAGTTGTGGACTGTGTTTCGTTTTGTTTTGTTTTTGTGATTGGCTCATAAATTCATGCTTGGTTTGGGAAATAAATTGCAGACAGGGTCATGTGGATTTCGCTGTGTCAATATTTGCTCAATTGCTTGTCACAGTGATCAACAGTGCGCCTGGCTGTTATTCTATATGGGAGTAGTTGGAGCTAATATTGATGATATATTAAAACGACAAAATGATTGATGAGTTCATTTAATACATGCATACTATGCAGCCTTCATATTTGGTTCTGCCCATAATTTCGATTGCTAGCTTTGAAAAGGAAAAAAATTTGCTGTAATATATATGACCATTGTCTTTTCATTTTGGCCATTTATTTATTCATTTTGGCCAGGTAGTAATCTGACAAAGAGGTCTTTTTTACCACAGCTAGCCCAGCATCATTGATGCGTTGATTAAAAATAAATTGAAGCCTAAAAAATAGAAGGTTTGATTCAAGTGGAGTACCTTCTCTGTCGGCCGATTCCACTATGAATGGCTCGTTTAAATCAGATCGAGCAATCCGAGTCAAAAAATATATATAAATCGGATTTTGGCTCAATCGGTCGGTGAATCGGCGATTCGAGCCTATTCTACCCAATTTAAGCCGATTCCAGACGGCGGTGAGGGTGACGACCTTGATTGGAGGGGGAGGGAAGGGAAGGAAAGGGCGGGGGCGGGGGAAGCTAATTCAATGACTCCTTCGAAAACCGATTTATATCACGATTTTGATTTTTGCAACTATATACATTGATGTCAGATTTGTATTTTTTATATACGAAATGATAATTATCTCTAAGTAGGTTTCAATATACGTTTTCCAAATATAGTCTATTTTGTTTATGATTTAATTAAAAAATAGGAAATCTTTTCTGCACAAAGAGACGGTAGTCATTATTGTTTTAAAGTATTTATATTATTTTTTCTGTAAAATACAATGTGTTGGCTTTTGTTCAGATACGCCGACTATCTAGGGCATGGAACCAAATCCTGCACGTGAATGTTGGAATATTTATATTATTTTTCCTATTATGCATATCACAAATATTAACCTTTGAATATTGGAATTTACTTTATTTTCTTACAATAAAAAAATAATTAACAATAAATATTCATTCTTAAATTTTTTTTCCTTAAAAATTTTAAATGTCATGTAAGAACCATATTCTTTTCAAACATAGTCGTCTTTAGTTAAAAGATCAATAACAACCAACTTATTGAAACATTTGACACATAATATAAGGACTTTGGAGTATTAATGTTCAACGACATAAATCGAATAAATATTTTACTTACTCCACACCAAAAATAATAAATAGTGGAATTTTTTTCTCCATTATCTTCTCAAAACAAAAACTCAAAAAGTTATACCACATAAAATTATTTTTACAAGTCTTAATTAAATCTTACTTAATCCATCATCTTGTAAATTCATATACCAAATTAATTCATTATTGGTTATTTGTAGAGTTGTATCAACTTTGTCTCAATAAAATTTTTTATTTCAATAAAATCTAAAATTTTGACACAAAGTGGTATATGTCTATGCGCATAATAACACCCGTGATCTTTAAACTTTTTACGTCATGGATTTTCTCATGTATGTATTCTTCTTGATTGTTATTATACAATAAATATTTATTATATACCCTTCCAAAAAATATTTTGGTGTTTGATAAAAATCCAGAATTTAAATCTCTTATTTTTCCTCTATCTTTATTCACCCACCAAATCATCTATATTAAAGGTATCTCTCACTCATTATTGAGAAAATAGAGAAAATAAATTATTTTAAGATAGTGAAAAATAATTAGATAAACAAGTTTTCCACATATAGATAAATAATTCATGAAAATTTTTTCAAGCCACAAACATATCATACAATTTGCTTAACGAATGTAAAATCATTGGCCACCATCTTACATAAAATATTTTGATCAATCAACGTACTTCTTATAAATGACATCTACACAAGAAACAAAATAGAGAAAATAAATTATTTTAGATAGTGAAAAATAATTAGATAAACATGTTTTGCCACATATAGATAAATAACTCATGAAAATTTTTTCAAGACGCAAACGTATCATACAATTTGCTTAATGAATGTAACATTGACCACCATCTTCCATAAAATATTTTGATCAATCAACGTACTTATAAATGACATGTACCAAGAAACAAAATTTCTCTCCAATTTAATTGATTTTATCAGACGCAAAGATTCACTTATTGACTTGAATCACCTAAAAATTAAAGTTGCATCTAGCTTCAACAAAATTTCTCTCAAATTTATGAGTATTCTCATCAAAATCATAAAGAATAAATTAATTAATCCAACGCCCATAAAATCAAATCCACTAATCTTATATTGAAATTGTTAAAAATTTAACACAATAAATGTTAGAATTTGCACACTTGGTTGGAAAGATGATAATAAAAATAATCTTCACAAACAACTCATTAGTCTCAAATCTAAAACACGTTAAAGCAATTTTTTCAATATAAAATTAGCGCCTTCTACACTAGAGTATTATGGTAATTCGTATCAATATGTATAATGGGCTCTTCTTTTTGAGAGTGTAACGATAAAAATGATCTTAAATCTCTTGTAACATCTCAGATCAAACTCAAAATCGTTTCAAAATCAAGTTTTTCTCAAAAAAACTCAAGAAGAAATCCCAAAGACAAGATTGGGTAGAAAAGCCTCAAAAGGCACGTTAAAAATTAGTTTACCCGTTAGCAAAGAAGGTTTAAAAAGATAAAACGACGAAAAGAAGTTATTGGGTGTGAATGGGTGCAACCCACCACGTGCCCGAGCGCTAGCGTCTCAACAAATCGGCGCTTATAACACCCGAGCACTTGAACAAAAACACACAGAGCGCTGCGACAGTCAAAATACAACGCCGCATCATTGGTTTTCTAAATACAAAATCAACAATCTTAAATTGGTTGGTTCAATTTTTCTAAATTGTGATTCTCGTTCGAGCTCCTTGAATAATTTTTGCCATCGTGATTGTGATCGGTTGCCTGTTGAATTGGATTTGTAACAGTAAATCTATTATAGCAATTCTCTAATTAGAAGAATTAATTAACTGCTTCATACAGTTATATTCGACTAATAAGGAGATAACTATAGTGGGTTTGTGACAATGCTAAGCATGCTAAGGGCAATGACGATGCTAAGAATGCTCGCGGACACTTGCTCGGCTTGTGGACATTATCTACCTAACGTTGCCAATGGCTTGTGCACCATGGCCTAGTAGCAGATTTTTGTGAGATGTGAATATTTTTTCATTCCAATATTACCTTTTTATCTAGTTTCTCTTCAAATTCTACTCTTAATTGGCCCATTGCATCTCAAGGAATTCATATTTTTCAATTTTTATTTATAAATATATTAATCATAAAGAATCACAATTTTGACATTGTAACACTAATTTTATTTTATTTTTTATTCTTCATTTTCAATCTTTTTTTATAAATTAAATTTTTAGTGATGAAACTTAAATTTCTATCTTAAAATAAGACATCAAAGGTGCCCTCCTATAGTAATAGTTGTAATTGTTTTCTATTTTTTTTAATATTTTAATTGTATAGCCATAATATAAATATATATTCTAACAATGGACTTTGAATTTCATCGTTGAAAAATCTATATATAATACAATATAATTAAAATATTGAAAAATAAAAAATGAAATAATAATAGTTTTATAATGCAAATATTATTACATTATTAATTACTTAAGAAGTTGTAGGCCCCTTTATAGAGTGGAATTTAAAGAGGATGTTGGAAGTAGGGGTGGGCATCGGTCGGACAAACATTGGACAAGTTATTATTCGCGTCTGTCCGAAATTTTGCCGGACAAAACTTGTCTGACCGAGTTAACGTCCGACTTGTCCGTCGGGCTCCGGACAACGTCCGTGGATAGTCCGAAATTATACCATAATTATTAACTTTAACCTTACTTATCAATATAATCCGCCGTCGCCGCCACCGCCACCACCACCACCCCCGCAGCACTCTTCGCCGCCCCTCCCCCGACCTCCGCCGCCCCTCCCCGGTCGCTGCCCTCCCCGCCCTCTCCTGCCCTCCTCCCGACCTCCCCCACCCTCCGCCGCCCTCCCCTTTCCTCCCTGTCGGCGCCCTACCCCGACCTCCGCCACCGCCTTGACTCCGCCGCCGCCTACCTCCACTGCCCTGCCTCCGCCGACTGCCTTTGCCACCGCCCGCCTCCGCCAGACCGCTGCCCTCTGCCTCCGCTAGACCGCCGCCCTCTGCCTCCGCCGGTCCGTGGGCGGCGCCGGCAATGGTTTGGACGGGGAAGAGGGCCGGTGGTTTGAGCAATGACAATATCGTAAATAAGATTTGACTCGAGTTGACTCGACTCCGTCCCGTGTCAATAATAATAACTAACTCAAAATAAATCCTAAAAAATCCATAAAATAGAAAAAAATTATAAAATAAAACAAACAATATAAAATCATAACGACATGCTTTATAACTAATAACCCACCCAAATTTCATGTACACGTCCTAACGCGGTAAACGACTTAAAATCAATTTTACGATCCACTATATATAAAAATAAAAAATAACTAGCATATTAACTAAATTACAAGTAGTTTGATATGATTATTAATGTGAATGTATAGTTCTAAATTCCTAAATATAAGAGTGACTTTTATCCTTTTTATATGTATGTCATTTTTAGATATTTAAGATATTAAATATCGATTTTATGTATAAATTTAATTAATTTTACTGTATATTTATATTTTAAAATTTTTATAAACTATAATATTAGTCTTATAAATGTTAAAGACATTATATTATTGATATAAAATATCGGACATTCGGTCGGACAAAAAAATGTCTATGTTTGATTTGTTTTAATTCGGTCGACTCCGGTCGGTCAAATTCGGTCGGACATGCTTCGGACATCGGACGAACAGACAAATTCGGACGTTCACGCCCACCCCTAGTTGGAAGAAGGATATTTTTGGAATGAAAAAATTTCACAACCCTTGCAAAAGTCTACCCTTAGTATACCTAAGCCCTCTTGCGAGATCCTGAGATCTAGATCTTGCGGGCATCCCACTTCTAAAAGCTATATAGAGTTATGTATAGCACAACTTATTTTTTATGCTTATCATATCGGCATATACTTGTTCAGGTGCGGGATCGTCCGCCCCCTCGAATCGGTTCTTTTGTGATTCGGGTTTGAAGGTTCGGTGGGACCAAGGCACCCTTGCCGCGCAGAGAGATAGTGCGATGGAAATAGAAAATATTACAAATAGTAAAATGACACGCAGGAAATTTTTTACGTGGTTCCTCAGGGTTCAACTTGAATCCCTAAGTCAGTCCACGGTGAAATTAGTATTCACAATCTACTATTTCTCCTTAGGGTTTAACTTGAATCCCTAAGTTAGTCCACGGTAAGATTATTATTCACAATCTACTATTTCTCCTTTGATTTTTACAAGTTACACAAAATAGTGAATTTTTGCTGCCTTTAGATAAATTTGCCCTGATCAGTTTGGAAGGCCTTCAAATTATTTTTAGAGTGTTGATAGGCTGAACCAAGCCGTTCTGGGTTGGTTCAAACCAAACAAATGCTGGATCGGACCGGATGGCGTACATCGGCTTCCTTTCTTTCTGCGTGCGCCAGTCTACGGGTGGTGTATGGTACACCAGCTCCAATCCGGGTTGCGGTTTCGTAACTGGTCATGGTCTGGCTTCGCGGACGTAGACTGGGAAGAAGGATTTGGTCTCGGACACGACAAAAGCGGATGCGGTCAGCAGTAAACGGGTCCGACAACCGGCTGCAGCAGCGGTGCAACGGTGGTTTTGGTGGCTCTGGCGGCGGCTTTTTCGGCAGCTGAAGGTGGCGGAGATTGCCCAGAACTGTAGATCACAGACCTATGGGTCTCTTGACGGTGGTTCAACTGTCGGTGGTGGCTCCGGTCGGTCGGTCAGAGGCCGGAAAGTTAGACACTTTTCTACACTTTTGTGCTACGCTGCTCCGATCGGTCACTTCTCAATTTTTTCCGGCGACCTCGGCGATGAAATCCAGTGGATCTCCGTTTGGGTTTCTATATCATTCCATCATCTTCACTTGATCACAACGGAAGGGCTGGGAATGACTGGTGCTGGTCGGAAAAAATCCAAGAAATCCAGTGTTCGCTACTCTGTTTTCTGCTTTTCCGGCCAGCAACTTCCTCGCTTCCCGATTTTTCTTGGCGAGCTACAGCGACGAACTTCGGCGAAGCTCTCTGCTTGGGTTTCTAGACCACTCCTCCGTCTTCACATTTCACCTCACGGCGACACTGGGAACGACCGGTGTTGGTCGGAAAAATTAGCGAAATTAGACCTTCGCTGCTCTGTTTTCTGACTTTTCCAATCGGCAGCTTGCTGGCAGAATTCTGGCGACAGCTGGAGTCTTCGGCGGAAATTCTGGGGGTGCTGTGTCGGGGGCACTCTGAGCTCCAAGCAAATGGTCTTGTACTGATACAATAAGGTCGAGGTTGTCCAGAAAAGTCGCCGGAAAATTGGACGCTGAACCTGCAAAACAAAGATGCTATCCTGTTCTTCGTTGTCGGCGGGAATGGTACAGGGCTCCAGTGGGCTCTGATATTTTGCGGCTCAGAACTTCCTAGCAAGGGCAAACATCAACCGGAAAGGCTTCAATGTACTCAAGCAGCAACACTTCATTCTCTTTTCACGGTGGTAGTCAAGGAAGCCAGATTGTAATAGCAACGCAACAAGTTAGGAACGTGACTCCAAGAGGACTCCTTGATAGCAGTTTGACCAGGCTCTTCGCGTCTGTAGGTAGTAGCAACGGCACTTGGCAGCGACTCTACCTTTAAGGCGGCAAGGATCTGGATTCCAGGGACACTGCTTCAAAGCTCCACCTTTCTTCTTCGTCACGATGACCCAGTGGCAAAACTTTGGCGAGCAACAGAACCTTTCTTCGGCTCCCTCACGGACAGCAACGAGGCTTCGCAGCAGCAACAACAACAAGGCTTCACGGCAATGTTGGCAGGGCGGCAGCAATCAGGATTCATGGGTGGAGACGTCATAGGCATGCATGACGGGGAAAGACAACCTTCTCCATTCCCTGCTTCTTTTCTGCAAAATAGAAAAACCAACCTTTGGGTAGATTGGCTGCAGTGTGGTGATAGGGCAACTCTTGATGATCTCATCTATTATGAGTCAATAGATGGCAGGGCATTTCAAGCCATGTATTGGTTGGAGAGACAGGGTCCATGGTGAGACAGGGTTGCATGGTGAGACAGGGTCGCAGGAGATGATCTCCAGCGAGGGGCTCCTTCCCTGCTCTTTCTTCGTTTTCCCTTTTTCTCTGTAAAATTTTTTTCTTTATCATATGAGCCCCCTGTCAATCTTCCATTGTGTGTGTTTATATAGGCGTTTGAAGAATTTCTTAGTTCCACCATTTGGGGCGGGAAATCATAGTCGTCCAAACTTTTTGTATAAATTCCCTCCTTCCATCTTGGAATAGAATAGACTAGTTCTCTCGTAATCTCCTCTGGCAGTTTAGAACAACATAGACCAATTCTCTAGAGTTTATCACATAAATGAATAATTTCAAAAATTATACACGTAATCGGATAAATATAAATATTTTTCAGATAAATATAAATATTTGCCGGATAAATATGTACAAACAATACTTTGTGTGAGTGAAATATGATAGTGCCAATAATTTGATCACAAACCATTCTTAATAGTAAAAATTTTGGCTCCTACTAGGAGCGATGCAGACAGAGACGCCGTGCGTCTCCACCGTATATCCCAGCGTCTCCATCGACGTCCCTTTCTGAAGGAGCCAAAACCTGTTCTTAATATTTTGTGAGTGAAAAATGCTAATGTAGCTTCTCACGTACATCCGTTTTTTGGAAGTATCAAACCAAATTTATGTATATAAATGTTGGACGTAGTTATTAAGTATGTCCACTATTAGAAATCATTAAACTAAATCTTTGTACATGAATATTAGATGTAATTATTAAATTCTTTTAAGCGTTGAACCAAATCTTTGGCCTTGTAGAATAGGATCGTGACTTGGACTTGTATCTTATATTTTGTCTGTACTCACATAGAGCCCAAATATACCAAAATTTGAGATGGTTATTTCATATGCTTCTCGTGACTTTGGGATTTATGGCGGGAATTGTAATTCTTCTTAAAGAAACGCTATGAAAATTTCTTTGATCTTATGTAGAGTAAGGTACAAAAATTATTTCATTTCATGTAGGCTTTACAAAGATTTCTTTTGGTAGGTTGACCTTTAGATTTATTCTAACTTAATTATACATTGAATGTTAGCTTATTAACAAACCTCTTTAATTATCATATTTAATTCAATTGGCTTATAAAAATATCAATTAATTAAAGTATGAAGGTTATACATGTGTAGTGGTTGATATACTTATTTTTACTTTATTATGATGGGCTAAATTCTAAATAAGGGAAGTTGTTATAACATATATAGAATCTGTATAGTCATAAAAGGGTCATGATCCTCAAATTAGATGTATGGTTTTCATCATTAATATATAATAAACTCAATTATGTATAGTAATTTGGAAGATTTAGATCTTAATGATTCAAGCAACAAATTTGTATCTATAAATTCATGCATGTTTTCACATTTATTTATTTTCTTCATGATTTAACATGATGTTGATCTTGGGATTGTATGAATAAACCAACTCATACATAACAATTTGAAAGATTCAGATTTTAACGATTCAAGCAACGGATCTGTTTCTATGAATTAAGGAATATTTTCACATTTATTTATTTTTTTGATGATTTAACATGATGTTATCCTAGGATTTCCAACAATTAGTACGGAGCTTCTTCATGTTGAATCGTTGAGAATTTGAGATTACTTTGTGACATTTGGATTTATATTGTTGTGACCATACCGTCTTATTTTGTGTTTGGTGCTATTATGGGATATTTTTATACGGATTTTTTTGTCTTTTTTCTAGATTTGATTCAATTGATCTAATATGCTACCAAAGTAACCTCTATTAGTGAAATTTTTTCTGTTTGAAAAAGTTGGCATGTATTATATATGTAGGAACTAATGAGCCCAAAGGAGTTAGTTTTTAGCCAGATAATTGTGATTATGGATATGTGATGAATTTTAAATTATCATTCTAATAGTATGTCAACCCAAAGGAAGGTATATTACTAGATTTCGTCATTAAAATTCATAAACTATGTTTGAGAGTTTACTTACAAGTTATCGTTTATCTTCAAAAAATTAATTACAATGTTGTGATAGGTATCTCATGATGGGCCCACTTGCATGTACTCGTGCTTAATCATTTATTGAGGTGGTTGTGTGTGAAAATTCATGTGGATATTGTCCAGCCTAAAGAAAGTATCAATATTTAGTAGAATCACATGCACTCCTATGGTAATAAATATATAAAAATTATTCGATTTTTCATGCAAACCATTAGTCGTCCCAAAGGAAAGCTTATTGTTTAATAAGATTTATCGTCAATATTTGATTACTACATCAAATTACCACATCAGGTTATGTCCTTATAGTGACTTTTATATCCGCTATACAAATAACAACCAAGTGTTAAATAGCACAAAATTCAAATATTAAAGTGAGCACTTTATAATTGTGTTTGGTTGCATTGATCTTGACTACACGTTAAGATTTAATCAGTTTACGGATCTAACTAGTCTAAGCATTATTGGTCAGAAAACCACATACGAGAAGTGGGAGTGAGCAAACTGTATGTCTTACAATCATGCCACATTCTATTCAAGTATCTATAAGGGGTAGTATTCATCAAATAGACAAAAGGACAATTTTTTCAATGGAGACATTGATGAACCTATACACATGGTGCAACTAGTAACTTTGAGTCTAAAGATTCAAATCCCTTATATGTAAGCTTAAGAAGTCTATTATGGTATGAAGCAAATGTCCCGTCAATGGTACTAATAAATATAGTTGAGCATATATCTAAAGGTTAGTGTGAACAAATTTATTATCTTAGTCCTATAAATGATATTCTTTTAGCACACACTATATAGGTCTTTTGTGTAAAACCAACACATTTCTATCCAATAAATTTAAAATGAAAGATCTTGATAAAGCCTCTTTTATTTTGGGTTTATAGATTTATCGCGATCATTCTAGAGGCATACTAGGCCCATTTGAAAGACTTATATTGGTAAGGTGTTTGGCTATTTTAGCAAAGAGAACATTGCATCAAGGGATACACCTATGATTAAGGGTGGTAATTTTAGTTTGCTCCAATCCCATACGCAAAAGCCGTTGGGAATTTTACATATGTACAAGTATGTAAGCATCTCGATCTTGCGTATATTGTAAGGATTTAGGCATATATTTAAGTAATCTTGACAACAAAACATGACATGCTTCAATATTGAAAGTCAAATAAGTTAGAGATAACTAGATATTTTGACTTAAATTTTATTGAATGCCATATAGTGGTTTATTCTTGCTAGAGACATTATATCCAAAAAGAGTAATAAGCAAACATTACTAGTTTCTTCCATCATGACAATTAAGTTTATAGCATGTTATGATGCACCAAATCATGGAATATAACTATGACATTTTGTTACTAAATTGCAAATTAAGAAGACCATTAAAATTATTTTGCACAAATAAGTAAGCAGTCATATATTTCAATAAAAGTTTATTCTTGCGGATCCACTTAATGGGCTAACACTTCATATAAGTGTCATGTCATTTGATAATATGCTAATTTAGTATGGGTTTGTATGCATGACGATTTTAGACACATCTTCAATCTAAAGTTATTTTTTGCACGAATAAGGTATTTAGAATAAGGTTTCCAGTCTGATTAGTTTTTGTATGATCTCAATGAAGTTGACTTTCAATTGCAATTTTACATTAAATATTAGAAAGTGCTTAGATTATTTAAATCATATGGTAGGTCCAGTTAAAAATAGGCATGATCCAAATTATATTACATGTAATTTACATGTTATATATTCATACTTAATCTATATAATTAATTATGTTGGTATTGTGACCATTGAAAGTCCCGTTACATACATATGTAACAAGACCTGTTTTGATCTTGTATTGACATAGTTGATAAACCATATTGCTACAAGATATTTCACCCTTAAGATAACAAAAGTTTGTACACACTAAAGTTTTATTTATATACAATTTTTTGAAAATATATGTAGACCAAGCGAAAGTTTGTTAGATTTATTCTATTTATGTGGTTACACATATTACACATAGAAGGTTATCTTATTAATGGACTTGGACCTAAATATTTTTAAGCAGCTAATTAGCTCTCTAAATCTCAAACAGCATCTATCTCAAACGGCATCTATAAATATTTTCTGGTCGGCTAATTATGCCCAAGAAGAAGGAAACCACATTTTTTTCGCATGTAATAATCCATTATTATATTTGAACCATTCAATGGTTCTGCAAATCAGTTTTATTACTCCATTGGACACCAAGTCCCCCGGTTGACGTAACTGTCTTTCGTAACCATTATCGTCAACTCGCTTTCACAGCTTTTACATGCCAGCCATAGACTAAGCAAAATGATTCACATATTTAAAGCCATACCCATTTAATATGCGTTAGCACACTGTAATAATACTTACCTACTCTCTTTAACCACCTTTGATTATTCGATATCACCGCACTATCAATCTTAATTTCCAATTAGTTTGGATAGTATCAGATACTGGCTAATTTAGATCCTAATTGGAAGTATTTATGCATATTGGGATAGTTGAATTGATCATAAAGTAACTTGGATTGGAATAGCCTGTTAAACTTTCGGTTTGAATGGGGTACTTCGGAAAGAGATTTGAGTTGAAAGAGATTTATGCTTGCCGAATAATTTTTAAAAAAATTAATTTAAGAATGAATAGATTGCAATTTATCATATTATCGTCATAATTAAAATAATTCAAAACTCGGACTCCATTCTACGGGCCGGAGTAGATTCGGAATCATTTATGTTAATTTTTTAATTATGTATATGAAAAGTTATATAAATTTAGTATATATTAACTATTTTTTACACTTAATATATATATATATATATGATTTACATTACTTAAAATATTGATTTACCAAATTTAAATAAAAAATAATATGTTTTGATTACTATTATTACATGAGTATGAGGATAAATTATAAAACTAGTTAATATGAAGTCATTTATATTGGAGTTTGATTTGGCAAGGCAAGGATTAGTTGAGTTGACTTGGAGATTTTTAGAGTTAAAATTTTTTAAAACTATACTTATTACACATCAAAATTTTATTTATTAGATTATTTAACTTATATTTGAATCATTATAAATCTCAATTGTTATTATCCTAGATAAATCAATTTTATTATTTTAAGAAGAAAATATAGCAGAAATGTCTAAAATATAATTTTTTATATATTATCGAGCTTTGGGTCAAAATACACATGGCTTCGTTTGCTTTATCGAAAACGAGTTAGTCGATCGCTTGGATCAGGTATCAAGTCTTATATACAAAGGCTTTGTAAAAATTAGAAAATAACTATAAAAAATCTTTACATAGAAATGAGCACACTTTTAATCATCAAATTTACTTGTTAACGAGATGGATTAGGTCAAAGACGGGCCCATGCATGCATGAGGACAAGAAATTAGAGTCAAATCCTGATGTCAACCTTACCATTCAACGCGGCTTCCCCAGAAAACGATACAAATCAAGACTCTCATTTAACGCGAAGCGTTTCGGATGGGCAAAGAGTAAATGCAAATTTGTCTCTTCATAAATACGAGAGAGAATATATGTACATATGTGTATGTATCGAGTCATCGACTACCATCATGAGAAAACCCATAAAAAATGGATGTACAAACGGCAAAGAAAATACATATTTAGGAATGAAAATAGTAGATTTATAGTATGATCCACTTCCACCGTGATCAAGCCGTCTTGCAATATTGATCATGAGTATGAACCTATGATTAAAATTGAATCAATATGATCCCTTTAGGGAGACTATATATCTTTAAAACCATATATATGGAGTTAACTGGCTTGAAGATGAGGGGATCAATCAGTGTGAGCTTGTGGCTGTGGTGGGAGATGGTACTGATGCCTCCTCTGTGCAAGCCATTTCTTTATTATACATGTATAATCTGGTCACCTTATTCATGACTCTTGTTGTGCCTCCAATTTACTGTTAGCATACATGTATACACATTGGTGAAGGTCTCTCCATGTGCTTTCCGTTTCTCATCATGGAGTTGAGGGCCTTCACAACCTGGTCCTCTTCTTTACTCTTATTTGTTTTGTTTTTTGTGTTTTTTATTTCATGTTACGCTTTGTAATCACTTTGATGCGTAATTACTACAGCTGTACAGGGCCCATTTCTTTTATGTTATTAGATAAGCTACGATATATACGAATTAATAAGACATTAAGTGATTCGTCTATGCAGATGTTTTGTTTAGAAAAATCGTGGTTGTAAGAAAGCTCTTCTTTTTTGATCTGATGCTTGATTGCAAGTTACAAATTTGCAGCTTCGTGCCATGGAGTCAATTCTTTGAAAATACTATTTCATTTTTCGCTTGTAACAATTAGAAACGTTATCGACCTTGATTCTGAGTATAGTTAACGCTTTTCAAAAATTCCTGTATATGGTTTTTAACGATTATATATACAATACGTTGACCACACTGCTCTAATATTACTCCAAGTGTACTTACCACGATAAGAAAACAATATCCAAGCATCTATATATTAAAAACCATAGATAAGAAGTTGCATGCTCTAGGGACGTGTATTATTGACGCAAAACCTAGGTACCACTCATCAAATCATTAAAAATTTATTACCTATTTGCTTTCAATAACTTTACATCATCAACATCATTTTAATACCTATCGTATGACTGTTCTAGAATTGAAAATTTATGACATGACAAACAAACCAAGAAAATTATACAACGGTTATACTACAGCAATGCAGATCATATACATTATACAGAGAGTATGGTTTGACAACAAAAGAACAAGGAGAGGTGTAAAGGCGTAGTGGTAAATATGGTTGAGAAGATAAATGTTTGGTAGCCGTCATATGTTATACATACTTGTGCTATAGGCAAAATTTGAAACTCTGATGCTCTTTTACCTTCCTGTCTCTCCCTTGCCATTAAACCTCCATCTCAATAAATGCCATTTCACCCTCGCTATACGCTCAGCAATTACTCCTCCTTGCCACATCTTCCTCTCCATACGTTCCCCAATCTCCTCCAACCCCTCTTATCTCCGTCTCTTCTCCTCCTTCCCTCTCATGGTCGCCATGAGTACTACTCGGCCTGACCTTGCTAGCTAACATGGTTTCCCTGTCGGAAGAAACGAGTGCCTCACGTTCCAAAGTACCGGATCTGATCTGTCTTCCTCTTTCATATGAATTCACACGTGGCCCTCTAACGGGTTTGTTTCATGTTTTTGTCAAATGGGTTTGCACTCTTTTTCTCACCTGATCTATTACTCGTTGGAAACTTTTAGTCGATCATGGTTTCTTCCTTTATACATGAATTTTTTTCCCCTCATTTTCTTCTTGTACAAACCATTTATAATCTTCTGATTGTTTACGATGCTCAAATGCAGGAAAGGATGGACACGACAAGGGAGGCCATTAGTTCACTTTGGCTTTGTCCGAGAGGCATATTTAGACTTCCTCTCTTCTTCTAATAGCGAAAAAGTAGGAAGGCAGTATTAGACCATCCCCTTTTATTACATAGATAAAAAGAAAACTGGTTAGGATGGAAGTATTATGCAGTCCGGTTTAATGGTTCCTCCTGGTCATATTCCACCACTGATAGGGAAGGAGGAGCAGGATTCGGGTCGTCGGGTCTAGCACTTGGGCAGGTACCAATTATGGCCCTAGTCCTTTGCATAAACTAATATTTACTTTAATCACTTATGCACCGTAACCATCTAAATTCTCTCTTACCCTAGCTTTTATTATCCCCCTTTCGATTAGTTTAAATTACACTCATATCAAATGAGTATCTGCCAAAAGATCAATACTGTGAGAATTAATGGGGTTTTGAGGCGTGTCTGTCTTGCATATTGTGCATCCGCTTAAAGTATCCACTTAGATTTTTGTTATGTGTATTGTCTCAAGAACTAACATAAACTCATCATGCTGTCTCTTCTTACGAGATCAATCTTCTTTCCATTCATTATATTATCTGCATCTGCACTAATCTACCTAAAAAATGACAGATCTTTTAAATTCCTCATTACTAGCTCCCCGGTCCCTTCATAAATGAGAATCTTTTAAGATTTTGCTGGTTGGTTTTTTCTCAGGCTAACATGATGGAAGGACACAATCTTCCCTTGGAGATGATTCAGACCCCAGACAGCGAGATGGCCAAGCTTGGAGGAGTTTGAGTGCAGATCAGGCAGCGAGAACGTCGACGGAGCCTCCGGCGACGATGGGCATCCTAACCAACGACCCAAGAAGAAACGTTTACCACCGCCATACCCAGCATCAAATTCAGGAATTGGAAGCGTAAGATCTGATCCTCATACATACATATATGCTCGTATAGCTACTTACTGCACCACCATGAAATTGTTTTGCTCCGATTTTAGGTTCTACAAAGAGTGCCCACATCCCGATGACAAGCAAAGGAAGGAGCTCAGCCGAGAGCTGGGGTTGGAGCCTCTCCAGATCAAGTTTTGGTTCCAAAACAAGCGCACTCAAATGAAGGTATATATGCTAAATCACCATGAAATCATACAACTTTTATCTTCAATCAAAATTAGGAAGGGTTTCATTAAATTAAATCTTCTACATCCTTTAATCCAGAACCACCACGAACGCCATGAGAATTCGCAGCTTAGAGCTGAGAACGAGAAGCTGCGGATGGAGAACATGAGGTGCAAAGAAGCACTCGGTAATGCTTCTTGTCCCAACTGCGGCGGACCAACCTCACTCGGTGAACTTTCCTTCGACGAGCACCACCTCCGACTTGAAAATGCCCGTCTTCGAGAAGAGGTCTACCCTCTATTAAATTACCACTTTTCTGTTAGCTTATGCCAAAATAATGTTTTATAATACTAATCATAATACTTTCTCACACCTTACACTTTATCCATACCTTATGTCAGCTAGGTTTATTTATTCGGAAAATTTATGAGATGCTTGAACTAAAGGGCTTAAGCTTGGGTAGATTTTTCACTGATCACATTTTCAATTGACAACATAAAAACATGAAAAAAGATTGAAATGGCAGGTTAAATTATCATAGGTTATGATGATCTCTTATATGAGCAATGTGTTTTGTTGCTTTAGATTGACAGGATTTCTGGGATTGCTGCGAAATATGTGGGCAAGCCAATGTCCTCCTATTCTCTACTCCCATCCACCTCAGTCACATCTCGGCCGTCGGTTGAGCTCGCAGCTGGGGGCTTCGAAATGCAGACTGCCATGGGAGGGAACATGTATGGAGGTGGTGGTGACCATCACCTACTGAGAACAGTTTCAGGGCACTCGGAGATCGACAAGCCAATGGTGGTGGAGCTCGCAGTGATAGCCATGGAGGAGCTCATTAGAATGGCTCAGCTTGGTGAGCCTCTCTGGATTAATCCAAGTCTTGATCATGACTCCATCGAAATTCTGAATGAAGAAGAATACTTCAGATCGTTTCCTAGGGGAATTGGTCCCAAACCATTTGATCTCAAGTGTGAAGCATCTCGTGAGAGTGCTGTTGTTATTATGAATCACATCAGCCTTGTGGAGATCCTAATGGATGTGGTAACATTATTAGTTGAGAGCATTTGGTCTACTTGTAGTAGTTTATTATAAGCTAATTGTTGTTATCTGCATGATTATGATCTGCATGTAATATGCTAGTTGTTTTTTTTTTCTATTTTAGAATCAATGGTGTTCTTTCTTCTCTGGAATTGTTACAAGGGCTACGACATTGGAAGTGCTGTCAACTGGAGTGGCGGGAAACTATAATGGAGCCTTGCAAGTGGTATATGAGTATTTCATGGACTAAGAACAAGGGTCACTTGACTCCATTGTTTTACTGTGTTTTGAGTTTACGTAATCTGATCCAAGGTTTAGATTGGGAGTTTAACAGAGATTTTATGACCAACCTAACTTGAAATGGCAATAAAGTATATTAAGTCATGTTGATCTCAACTTCAAGCTACTTTTATAGCGTTCTTTCTCTTCATTGATACTCTTATATGTCAAATTAAGTGAAGACGTTTAGAAACCGAGGCCAAATTCTAATATGCATCGCAGTTTTATTAATTTGGTCACTCAGTAATGTATACATATACAGACATATGTGCACAATCTTCCTAGAAGTATTCAGAGTTAATTATATAGCATTCTGTATTATGAATTTACATCTTATCCAGTAGCCTATTCTGTGATATATGTGTATGATAACCAATTTTAAGTAAGGAAAATATATAAATGATTGCATGCTTTTGCAGATGTCCGCTGAATTTCAAGTGCTCACACCACTAGTCCCAACAAGGGAGAGCTACTTTGTGAGGTATTGCAAGCAGCAAGTTGATGGAAGCTGGGCTGTGGTTGATGTTTCACTCGATAGTTTGCGCCCTGGTCCAACCATTAGGTGCCGAAGGAGGCCTTCCGGCTGCTGGATCCAAGAAATGCCCAATGGCTACTCTAAGGTGCAAATCAAATTCCCTTGTTACGCCATCTAAATATTTTCCACAAATCAGATTTAATAACTCGCATGATAATTGATTCATGTGATGCAGGTTACTTGGGTTGAACATATGGAAGTGGACGATCTGGCCGTCCACAACATGTACAGGTCATTGGTGAGTGCAGGGATAGCGTTTGGTGCCAAGCGATGGGTGGCCACTCTAGACCGGCAATGCGAGCGCCTCGCAAGCTTCATGGCCTGCAATGTTCCATCAGGAGAAGTTGGAGGCAAAACATTACAATCCCTTTATTATCTTTATATTTCACCCTACAGGTGTAGCTAAACGCTATAAGCAGATGGGATAGTATCATTTGTTGTATACCCACTAACTGTTGGCAAAGTATTTATCATTTGTTGAACTAACTATGTTGGTTGGTTACAGTGATAACGAGCCAAGAGGGGAGGAAGGCCATGATGAAGCTGGCTGAGAGAATGGTGATGAGCTTCTGCTCTGGCGTGGGAGCTTCGATGGCCCACACTTGGACAACATTGTCTGGGAGTGGGGGAGACGATGTGAGGGTCATGACCAGGAAAAGCATTGACGACCCAGGCAGGCCCCCTGGGATTGTTCTAAGTGCAGCTACTTCCTTCTCCCTCCCAATTCCCCCAAGGCGAGTTTTCGATTTCCTTCGAGACGAGGACTCCCGAAACCAGGTAACATGTCATGCATAATTTGATCACCACTTCATAAGAAAGTAGGGCTGATATTAACCATTTAAATAGTGCTTCAATCCCTTGGGATTTGTTTTTCCTATGCCATCTGTTTGATTAAGATAATTAAAAGTACACATTTTGTGACCACTTAGTTTGATGTATGCTAATGTTTAAGTTGCAGTGGGACATTCTTTCCAATGGAGGAGTTGTCCAGGAGATGGCACACATCGCCAATGGCCGTGACCCAGGCAACTGCGCCTCCCTTCTTCGTGTCAATGTATTAACCGGCATCCTTGATCATCATTCCGAATTGATTCTGATAAGTTTTCACTCGAAAATCTTTCTTCTCAATTCTTGTGCAACTAATATACGACGATTTCCAGAGTTCCAACTCAAGCCAAAGCAACATGCTCATACTGCAAGAGAGTTGCACCGACCCAACAGGCTCCTATGTGATCTATGCACCGGTTGACGTCGTCGCCATGAATGTGGTGCTCAGCGGTGGGGATCCCGACTACGTTGCCCTTCTTCCGTCGGGCTTCGCCATCCTACCCGACCGACCTGCTCGAGACTCCATGCACGCCGGACAGCTAACGGGAGAGGTTGGATCGCTTCTTACTGTGGCCTTCCAAATCTTGGTGGACTCTGCTCCGACTGCCAAGCTTTCACTTGGGTCAGTGGCCACTGTGAACAGTCTCATTGCTTGCACTGTGGAACGAATCAAGGCAGCTGTTGCAGGTGGCAGCACTACTTGAGCAAGGTACACCTGATCTTCCGTTGATATATATGCAATCTATACATGCTAAAATTACGTCTCAGTAGAGCAGATTTTCAAGTAGTGTGAATAAAAATACCAAGCATGTAGTAATCTATAAACATACACCTATGGTTTGGTTGTGTAAATGGTACAAAATTTGGCCTACACCAACATTTTCTTTAGCACTTAGCACTTTAGCGAGCTTTAGTTATACAAATATTTTCTTGTGGCGTTTATAAACAGTGCTTAGTCTTGTTAATAAATTAATGGCTGCTAATTTTGCACTTACGTTTCTTGATGAGCCAACACATTCCATGTGTTATTGCAGGGGAAAGGAGTGCAGGTTGTGGGGAAGGCCAAAACTTTGCAAGTGCTACGTATTTACTACCATGTTTTGAGTGAATATAAATTCCAAACTAACTTAGACTAGCTTGGAGAAGAACATTTATTCATTGTTCGCTTTTGCTCTAGAGCGACTGTGCCAACTTGGAGAAGTTCCAAAATAATCATCTGATATGAAATCTGTGAGTTTGGAACTGAGCCAAGTTCTAGCACTTGTACTGCTCCTCTAAACTTTGAACAAGTGAAATTCATGCAAGTCCTTGTGCATTAATGTTACAAGAAGGCGCATCTTGTTGTGGTTTGAAGTATAGCAGCTCGCAAAATATATGTCAATATTAGTGGTCTCCAAGTACTCGCCTGATCAGCAGTAGTTGTATATTAAATCTCTTCTTCGTGTAGTACCCAATAATATGATAAATTCTAAGTTTAGAAACTAGAGATTAAACAATATATGACTAACCTAAATATTGCAATCTGAGAAAAAGAACATCCATTAGTAATATCATAGCAGAACGTTTATAATTTCTTTTCTGTTTCTTGTACTACGATATTCGCATGGGATATATAAGAGAGGAGAGTCATCGTAATTCATGCAATGTAACGTTTAGTGGAGGCAAAATATGCAAGGTCGATCACTCAGACTTAAATTGAAATTGGGAGAAATTAAATATATCTATTCTAATTAAACTAATCAACCAATTAATCTATTAAGAAAATATAAGAATAGGAAGCTATTCCAAATAGCCAACGAAGAAAAATACAAATTTTCTACCACTGGGGGCTTTGGAATTCAAACTAAATAAAAATCATGTAAAAATGCATATTTCACTGTCGATTCTATCATAGCATTTTTGGAGTCAATTAGCTCTTATTGTTGAATATATTATGGTTAGGTCCTCCCATAATAAATTCTAATTCTAATCAAAATATGCACCACCCCCTTAATCTTAAATTTAAAATTAATTCAAATCACTAGAAAAATACAATTGGACTTATATTTACAATTTCAACTAGGCATAGACAAGAAATCAAAGAAAACAATTTTATGAAAAATATAAATAATCCTCCTAAACCATGAATCACAAATTTTATAAAAAATTTATAATAACCTCAGAAAAATATTATTCAGTAAAATCTATAATAAAAATAAAAATTTAAAGAGACATCCAAAGAGCCCAAAAAGAGGGATAGAAGAGGAACATCTCAAACCGGGCCTTATGTACTCTTCTATATCAATAAAAAGGGAATAAAAAATTTATGCTCTCATTTGAATTATGAGGGAATTTAACCACTCAAAAACTAGGGGGTGCATATGTCTAGTGGAATTTAATTAGGAAAATAATAAATTTAAGTTGGTGGCAGTTTGTGAAAATTTCTGCAATTGGCTGACCATTTGACCTGCCGAGATTGTGTTATTCTCTCATTTATCCGGCTAAGTTCCCCTGTTCTGAACTTGACAAATTTAGACTATTCGTTTTGACGTTTCAAGGCTTCTTGTCCAAAACAACTGATCGTTCATGGACTAAAATTTCAGTAATTACCAGATAAGGATTTTTGACCATTAGTTTCATTTTTTAGATAATCTTCATGCCAAACTTAAGTCTAGTTCAGTAATGCTTTTCAGACCATCGAACTCAATAAGTAACATAAAATTTTATCAGATATATAATTTAATTCAATAAAAACAAAGTGAATATTAAATAATTTCTTTTCCTAACAATTCTATCTTTTGAGATTTGTAGTTAGATTATCTAAGGTTTAAATCTCGTTAATAACATAGGCCGAAAAATATTAAATTATCTTATATTATGCCCAATAGATTATTTATCGCATATTCGTATACGTGCTAAGGATTCAAAATTTGCTTGTACATGTGAGTGCTAAATTAAATTTGTATATGTGGTTCACTTTTCTATGGTTCTATTTTGTAGCCGATCAAATTTTTGTGGCAAGTGATTAAAACATTATCAAATATATAAATATTAAGAATATTTAAGCATGAAATTATATGTTTTGCATTTATCTACGTGCTAATCATTAAAATTTTACTTTGACGTCCCCGAGAGTGTTTGAAGTAAATATAAGTAATTTCTCTTTTTGCAGTTCTCTTTTATAACTATTCGAGCATATTGGACAAATAGGACATCTAAAATTTAAGAATAATAAGAATATTCATACAGAAATTTATATATTTAAGTATTACATATAAATCTTTATTTAAACCAAAATAAAAGTTAAAGAATATAAGCAAAAGGGTATGAATATTTTAAAATATATCATGCATGTATATGTCGCCTGAAAAATATGCAAAACACTCTTTCAAAGAGAAATCTTTTAATTTGGTGTCGTTTAAGGTGCAATTCAGCCATTTATAATATATATAATATATAGATATATTAAATATGATTAATAGAAGAGCTTAGTATCCTTTTAAGGTACCCATAGCTTTATATACACGTACTGATCCAACGCCCTTCCCTACCCTAGGCCCAATCGTCGCCACCGCCACCTTCTCTTCTTCGGCCTCCAAATCTTCCAACACCTCCGTTATCTCCAACCAGAGACATGTTTTGCGCTCTTAAGAAGGAGAAATTTCTCCTTCTTCCCATCTGCCGGCGAAAGCACTTGGACCAGCCGTCGCAGTAGGCGCAGTGGACGTTGACCTGCTGGGTGAAGCTCCACGGATCGCCAGCAGGGAGGCTCCTCCTGAGAGCGAAGCCATTCTTGTACTTGTCACTGTAGTCGCCTCCGAGACGTGGGCGGTCAGGAGGAATGTCGCCGGAGCTGGGCGGGGTGGTAGCGAGTGTTGGAGAGGGATGGAGAGACTTAAAAAAGACGCAATGTATGGTGGATGCTGTGGTTTCTTGGTGGAGATGGATATCAAGTACTTCAACTTGTATACATGTATATAGCGGCATGGTGTAGATTGCGTGCATGGCCATGCATGGGGGACGTCGTTGTATGCTTTTAACGTGGCCTTTGGTCCTGTACCCTGTTTATTAATTAAAAATCTGTCCTTTTTTAAAAAAGAAAAGAAAAGATAAAAAAGCATGGTCGATATTGAAACCTTAATTTCAGAGTTACGTATTCTTTGCTCATAGACTTGGAAGAGGTTTTCAAATACTCAGCTCAAAAGCTGGCTGCGTAACAAACTGTTCAATATAAATTAAATAAGTTTTTGTGGCGATAATTTTTCAATAGAACAAGTATATAAGGATCGGAGTAGTAAATGGGCCAAGATATTAAACCGGGAGTTGGCAACCGAATGTAGATATAGCAAAAATTATATATATATATATATAATATATAATAATAATAATAATAATAATAAAAAAGCATTTACATATTTCCAAAATAATATATTGTGTCTGCTAATTTCCCAAAATTCATGAAATGCAATGTTAGCAAAGACCGCCATGGTAATTTCTTTCAGCTTTCTGATATAATTTGGCCAATTAGTGAAAATTTATTTATTGAGTAATAGGAATGTGAACTTCTTGTAATCACTAATGTCACAAAAAAATTAACAGGCAGAAATCAACAAGTCGATCTTTAGAAAAAAAATGAGACAAATTTTGGAATAACTTTATTTCACGTCCCGTTTAAACAAAAATCAAATGACTTATGGCCGTCCACGTACTTTCGTTCAAGTGAGTAAACTGTGATTTTTTTATCAATGAGCAAATATAGCCAAGTATTTGCATGCATGGGTGAGTATGTTATTTCTAAGCATGGCATTGTAATTTGTATGAACACAAGGCCCATGGTGGCGCACAAGTAGAGCAGGCTAAAATCTATCCCTGTTACTGCCGTGGCATAAACAACAAAGCCATCGTCACTGTCGTGGCATTATTATACACAATTTGGGCACCGTGCAAAGAGCAGGCAGCGAGTAATTCAGGTAGGGGAGTACTGGTAGATTGGTAAAGCATGCGGCTGGCGATGGGGCCGGAGAGGAAGATGATAATGCGGAAGAGGAAGACGATAATGAACTACCACCGTCAAAGTACCGGCTCGGGCTGCTAAACGATTAAGCGAGCCGAGCTTGATTTGTATTCGAACTCGGCTCGAATATTTTGAAGTTCGTTTGAACTCGGCTCGTAATTGAACGAGTTTTGAACATGCATGCTCGAGCTTGACTCGAATATTTTTATATTATTTAAGCTCGACTCGAGCTCGAATATATTTAAACTATTTAATTTTGACGAGTTCAAACTCAGCTTGTTTGTGAGCTTGAAATCGGCTTGATTGTAAAATGGAAAGCAACTCACTTAAAAAATAAAGTTAGTATGGATTAAATGCACGACCTCTAAGTCGTCAACTTGAATACCTACCATATAAGCTATCTCATTACTTTCTTATTGTATTATATATAAATAAATATAACTAGTTACAATTAAACTTATTAGTATATATATATTATATAAAAATTATATTATTATATTATTTTATCGAATCAAATTTGAGTCAAACTACGAGTCGATTTTGAATTGACTTTGAGTTATAGCCGAGTGAGTAGCGAGTTGAACACTATCTTGTTCAAACTAAGTTTAAAGGATTCGAGTTAGAACTCGAATATTTAAATGTCGAGTTTCGAATCAAATCAAATCAAACCAAACATTAAATATTTATAAACTAACTCATTTAATTAACTGCCCTAATACTTATACACACTCGCGATGAGCAAGTGTTCGAATAATTTCAATATCATGCAAGTATACACGACAAACAAGTCAAAAGACTTGTCGTATGATGAATTATCAATGACTAATTTAATTAATTTCTCCTGAAATTTAATTAAACCTTATGATCTAAGATATATGTAGTCAATCTATTCTTAGCATTTACAACATGGTAATTTAAACAATCCGACTGAATAAAGAGTAAGAGGTTGAAATGAATTCAATTAAATCATGTTAAGTTCCATTCTTCTTTAGAACGAAATAAAATATTACTCCATAATAAAAATAGAAAACAATATAAAGAAGAAACTACTTTTTATTATGAAAAGAAAAGAATTACAAAAACTAAAACTATTTCTTTCACTACACTCCGAAGCGAAGAGATGAGATATGATCAACAACAAATGACCACCCCTTTATATAGAAGATGAGATGGCCACAAGATACATGAATTGAAGGAGGTTTCTTACAAATCAATGTATTCAAATTGATTATGATGTCCATTCAAATTTCCAACTCCTCAACATACTCAAATGCAGCCAAAGCAATGTACATCCATCCTCATCGAGCTTTGTGAACTCCTTGTAGTAACCATTGGGTGACCATGACTTTTCAATTCCAAAGCTTAATTTATCTTTTCTGCATTAAAACTCCAAAATTAAGCATATCTCATAAAATATTAATTAACTAGAATAAAAGAGAAAATATCACCTAATTAATAATGTTTATACCTGGGAAGTACAAAATTACATTAAAAATATGGGTAAATATTGTATACTTTAAATACTTAACACACCCCCAAACTTAAACTTTTGCGCGTCCCAAGCAAAATATCATAACAAAGAAAATTTTACTACACAAAAATACTTAGTCTCTATTATGTTCTCATATGATTCTCAATCAAACTATCCAAGAGGAAACAAGATGTCAATTAAATCAGAAATTTCCTTTCATCAATCACACCCAAAAGAAGGCTCTACGTGTGTGTGTGTATAAGATAATTCATTAGCTTATCATTCTCATATACAACTAAGAGAATACAATTAAACACATGCTTAAATATGTTTACCTTTTGCTCCCATCTCCACTAATGTAAATGTCAATTCAATGGAATCAATAGGTCTTTATAGGTTGTAACGGGGCCAAGGGCTAGGGACCAAAAATAGGATAAACAAGATAGAAAAATCAGAGGCTAATATGCACCCTAGAATTAAAAATCCTTTCTAAATCCTGACATACATATACAACAAATTCTCAAATAATATGACACAAACTTCCTTAAATGTATTATCGAGTTGACCTAATATAAGAACTAACTTTGCTTTGATTTTCTATTGACTACCTGCTGCTTTTTTCTTTTTTCTTTTATTTCAAACCAATGGAAAACTATTGTTTCATCTTGTGTTTACTGGTGGAGGATCATTACCTCTTCTTTTTTCTTTTTCTTTTTTTCAATTTCTTCTTCTTTTTTCTATTTTTTTCTTCTTTTTTTTCTATTTTCTTTTTCTTCTTTTTTTTTTTTTTACAAAGCAAAGTGCTAAGAAAGTCTACACTATCTACTCAATCACCACTCTATAAAATGCAATGCCTTCCCCCTATACTATTTAAAGTTTCATCCTTGTGAGAATTTAGAATGAATTCAAAAGCACTAGAGTGCTAGGACTAAACCAGAAAGATGTATTTTCAATAAAAAAGGCGAAGGCTAAAATAAGGGTAATCAAATAAATGTGTATAATAAAAGCCATGAAATTGTGTACAAAGGATAATTCATATTAGGTAGGCTTGAAGAAGGGCCTAGACTCATCAAAAGAAATGCCTATATCATTTTCCATCAATATAGCAAGCCAAATATTTCGCCTCGAAAGTCGCTAAGGCAAATTCTAAAAGTCATGACTATCATGTACAATTTTTATTGCAAAATATTCATTGTAATCATCTAAACCAAAGGATTGTGAAAATAATATAAGGTAGAGAACCAACTCTCGAATGTAATATTTTACTCTATTCATCCCTCATATCAATTAATCAAGTTTTCCCAAAAAAGGTAAGACTAATTCACATGTGTCTATCATTGAACCAAGAGACTAAAATACCATTGCATAATAAAATTTTTACACTAAACTAGACATATATATATATATATATATATATATATGTATATCTAAATCTAAACATGAACAATATGCACAAAATTAAGGCATCACCCCTCAAACTTAAACTAAACATTGTCCTCCAAATTAGAAAAATAAGGAAAAAGAAGTGAAAGAGAACTCCCTCAACCAATTAGTCGGTGGATGATTATCATGAATAACTGAATTTGCACTTGACCCATGCTACAAAATTAAAAGAAATATTAGAAAAAATCTACAAATAAAAATAAACTTTTAAAAGAAATCACTTGGGTTGCCTCCCAAGAAGCGCTTGGTTTAACGTCTACAGCCTGACCATCTTGATTATCTCCAAAATAGGTGGTACTTCAACTGATGGCAGCAATCTGTGCACTGGTAGATCTAAGGTTTCTACAACTCTGAATCTCCTAGGCAAGATTGGCTGTGAATCTAATACTTTAATCATTTCTTCTACATTAGTATCATCTTCACAAACAAAATTTATGACCTTATGTAATGAATCACTCAATTGATCCCTTTTGTACATTGTTTTATCAAATAGTTCAATTTTAGAGCAATCATATGTTTCATCCGGGCAATTCATAGATTTAAAGATGTTAAATGTGACACAATCGTTGTTTACTCTAAGTGTAAGTTTTCCAGCAGCTACGTCGATTAATGTTCTCCCAGTTGCTAATAAACATCTCCCAACAATGAGTGGTATATTGTCATTCCTTCCTTTCATTTCAAGCACCACAAAATCTCGTGGAAAGATAAACTTGTCAACTTTTATTAAAATATCTTCAATGACTCCTTTAGGATATACCAATGACCAGTCAACCAACTGGAGTGTGATGTTGGTAGGAGCAATATCCTGGATTCCTAACTTTTTGAAAACAGAAAAAGGCATAAGGTTATTGCTAGAACCTAATTCACATAAAGCATTACAATGAATATTTTCTCCAATTGAGCATGGAATCACAAATTTTCCCAGGTCTTTTATCTTAGGAAGTAGTTTTCTTTGGAGGACAGCACTACATTCCTCTGTCATGGCTATAACTTCATTGTCATATACTCTCCTTTTCTTTGCTAGAATATCCTTCGAGTATTTTACATAACTAGGCATCTGTTCAAGTGCTTCAGCTAGAGGTATGTTAATTTGTAATTTCTTAAATATATCAAGAAATTTTTTGAAATATTTTTCATCACTTTGTTTCCTCAATCTAGAAGGAAATGGCACTTTTTTTCTACCTCATCTATAAGTACCTCATCTTTTTCTTTCCCTTTGCTTTCGAGTAATCTAACCAATGTATTGGGTTCATGTTTATTATTTGGTTTTTCATCTTTTTCCTTAACTTCATTGGGTTGAACTGGTCCTTGTAAAATAACACAACTCCGGGTTGTTATAGCTTTGCAATGCTCTTGACCATCTTTCCTTGGTTGTTCTGGTTGGCTTGGAAGTACACCCTTAGGTCGCTCACTTGGTTCCTTGTTTACTAACACCATAACTTGTTGCATAAACTATTGCTGCTATTGTTGCTGATTCTGCATAAATTGATGCATAGTTTGTTGCATAGAATTGAACATTTGGATCAAATCCGGTTGTTGTTGTTGAAAAGAAAGTGAAGGAGGTCGAGAATGTTGTGATGGTGGTGGTGGATTAGTGGGGACAGCAACCGATTGTGGAGAATTATTCTATGAAAAGTTGTGGTTATTGCGCTAGCCCGCATTGTAGGTATTGGAATATGGATTGTTGTTCATATTAAAGTTCCCTACGTAGTTAACTTGATCTGTTGCACATTGACCTGTAAAATGTCCTTGTCCACACCATTCACACCTTGGCTCCACAGCCTTAACCTGTCCTTGCATTTTAAGATTTTGAACTTGATTAGCTAAAGCACTGACATGAGCAGATAAAGCAGTAAGTGCATCTAATTCTAAAATTCTGGTAGTCCTCCTTAGATGCCTTTCTTGTGTGGCATGATGGCGGCTAGGAACCATCAATTCTAGCAGTTGAAAAACATTATGTGGGTTCTTTCTAAGAAATGATCCATTGGCCGCCGCATCAACTATGTTCTTTGTTTGCCCCAACAACCTGTTATAGAAAGTTTGCAGTTGTATCCACCTTTCTATATCATGGTTGGGATACTTTTTAACAATTCTTTAAATCTTTCCCAAGCCTCAAAGAGAAACTCACCATCAAACTGCAAAAAAGATAAAATTTTGTTACGCAATCTAGCAGGTTTAGACGGTGGAAAATATTTTAACAAAACTTTTCAAATAATTCATTCCAAGTGGTAATTGCATCTAATGATGACAACCACTCTTTTGCACTTCCTATTAATGAGAATGGAAATAAGCGAAGTCGGAGAGCATCATCAGAGACACCAGGTTGGTTATACATATTACAAACCAGGAAATCCATGATATGCCTATTAGGTTTTTCAGTAGGCGATCCACTAAATTGTCTAATAGTTTGTAACATATTAAATAAAACTGGTTTATACTCGAAGTGGGTCGTATCCACCGGTAGTGCAATAATACTAGGTTGTACCCTCTTGCAAGAGGTACAACACAATCTTAGATTGCCCTGTTGTCATCATTAGCTACTGCTACAATTGGTGGAAGTAGAGGTATTTGTTGTTGTTGTTGTTGTGGGTCCATGACTTCTTCTGCTATTGTTTCTTGTGCTGTTCTTCCGACGGCACATAAGTTTCTCAAAGTCCTTTCAATCTCTGGATTACTTTCTCAAAGTCCTTTCAATCTTTAGATCATAAAAAAACAAGGGTGACCGCACTAATCGATGCATAAACAAATGATAACAAGGAAGAAGACAATGATATAGTTTTTTTAAATCAGACACTAAAATCTACAAATAAAGAAAACACTCAAAATTCTAATCCTAAATTAACTTAAAATTTTGATCTCCCGGGCAACAGCGCCAAAGTTTGAATAATTTCAATATCATGCAAGTATACACGATTGAAATAAGTAATATAATGATAAATTCGAATATCGTTCCCACATAGAGATGAATTTTCTTAAATTAAGTAAAGAAAATAATATTAAGAGACAAACAAAAATAATTGACTTAACTAAATCTAAATAATAACTTTCAATTAAAAACGAAGTTAAAATGATAAAACTCGTTCTAGAGTCGAATTTCCCTTAACATCAATTTAATCTTCATCAAATCTTCTTTTATCTTTTATTCCCTCGGATTGTTGATCTAGGATAATTATATGACATGGTGGCTCCCGCTCCTTCATACTTCTATAATTTTACATTAATTTCTACCTCTCGATAATAATTGATTAATCAATAAAATAATGCATTAAGATTTGTCATACAATCATACGGTGTAGTGTATCTCCCAACCACAATGACAAACAAGTTAAAAGACTCGTCGTATGATGAATTATCAATGATTAATCTAATTAATTTTTCCCAAAATCTAATTAAACCTTATGATCTAAGATATAGACAATCAATCTATTCTTAGCATTAGAACATGATAATTCAAACAATCCGATTGAATAAAAGAGTAAGAGGTTGAAATGAATTCAATTAAATCATATTAAGTTTCATTCTTCTCTAGATCGAAATAAAATATTACTCTATAATAAAAATAAAAAAAATATAAAGAAGAAAGTACTTTTTATTATGAAAAGAAAAGAATTCAAAAACTAAAACTATTTTTCATTACACTTTGAAGCCAAGAGATAAGATATGATCAACAATAAATGACCACCTTTTTATATAGAAGATGAGATGGCTACAAGATACATGAATTAAAAGAGGTTTCTAACAAATCAATGTATTCAAATTGATTATGATATGTATTCAAATTTCCAACTCCTTGAACATACTCAAATACAGCTAAAACAATGTACATCTACCCTTGAACTCCTTGTAGTAATTATTGGGTGACCATGACTTTTTAATTTAAAAACTTTTTTGTATTAAAACTCTAAAATTAATTTTATCTCATGAAATATTAATTAATTAGAATAAAATAAAAAATATCACCTAATTAATAATATTTATATTTAAAAAATAAAATTAAATTAAAAATATGAGTAAATATTAAATACTTTAATCACTCCCACAACAGTAACTCGACAAAGGAAATTGGGAATTATCG
>JAURVB010000795.1:0-32095 GCA_033002965.1 Piper betle
AGTTTAACGGATAGCTATTTTATTTTGTTAAATTAGTTAATTATAGTAGAAGGAAGAATAATAAGTCAAAATTAAACTTTTTTCTGTGTTTGTACGTAAGTCAAAGTGGTTCTGATGTTTTTCATGCCATAGTAATAAATCATAGTAGTGCTGGTAATGAGTGATATTTTTACAAATAAAAGATAAAATTTTGTATCCTAAAAAAATGGGATTTAAGTTTTGTTTGCTGAGGTTAAATTCAATTAGTCATTGAATTAAAGCTTAATTAACTTTCATTAATTTGCTTTGCCTTTCAAGCATTTTAAATTTTGAGTAAATTATAAACTAGCTTTATTCAATTTTACCAGTACTTCCCTTGAGTATATGTTGACCAACTTGTAATTTAAGAATTTGGATCATTTGTTGTTCTCAAAATAGTCACAGTGCTTTGAAATAAAAAAACATAATCATACAGTCACACTATATGTTTATTTTTTAAATTGCGTTGAAAAAAACTACATTTTTATTTAAAGTCATTTTTAATTTTAAAATTCTGCTAAGTACAATTAATATTGAATTATTTTAATTTTATTTCATAAAATAACCTAATATAAATATCTAAGACAATAATATCTTAACTTCTTTGGTCTATAAAATTGAGTCAGGACAACAGGTCGGCCTTAGCCAAAGCATGATGAGCCCTTTTAGACATTAAATTGCATGCATAATGCCTGCAATTAAGATTACAAACTGTAAATTAATGTAACAAAACTATATCAAATTGAGATAATACACGGCCAATATACATGATTAACACTAATTATATACCATCTCCTTCTCCGTCATTAGTGTTTCAGAAGGAGTTGGCGACGAGGATGAGCTTGCCGGCATCGAGCCACGGCGGTGTCCAGCCTCTCGGCGAGCGTCTCCTCCTTGACGGCGGCCTTCACCATCTCCAAGTCCATCTCCATGAGCCTCAGCACCCGGAACAGTTCCGTCACCAGCCGTTCCTCCACCTCTCCTTCCTCCCGGAGAACCTCCGCCTCCTCCCTGCGCGCTCCGCCACGATCCCCCCGGCCTTCGCCAGCAGCTCCGTCGACCCGTACACCCGCCAGGCACATCAGCCCCTCCAGCTTCTCCAGGAAGTCGGCGATCGCCCACCCCTTCGGCTTCGCCAGCGGTATCTCCTTCGTCCGCTTCCACCCGATCTCGAAGCTGGGAGGCTCCGGCCTCGCTATCTTGGAGCCCGACCTACTCTCTCGGAGGAACTCCGACTTGCGCCGTTCTCCGTCGCCAATCGGTCAGGCTGCGCTTGATCTGTAATACTGTACTTATCCTCTTTGCCTGTGCTGGTTGAGCTCGAGCTGGTCACCTGGTCGGGGTTTGCTGCGCATTTGATCGCGATGAAGAAAGCTGATCTGTTGAGTGTTCGAGCTGGAGGTGGGCGTGAGAGGGAGAGGAAGCTTTGTTGGTTGGAAGAGGAAGGGTGACGTTGTTGACGCCATTGATGAGGTAGAGGACAGGTCGTCCCGAGAGAAGATAGAAGAGAGTTTTGGCGTTAAGAGATAAGGCTCCCCGCTACTATTCACCGCCTTGTGCAAGGTTGTAAAGGAGCTTGGCCGTGTTCGGTTTTACTTAATTCATCGTATTTGATTTATTAAGATCTCGGATGGTTTGATAACTTATTTTAAGTCTTTAAATTTGATTAGTGTTCAAATTCAATAAAATAGATACTAAAAGGTCCCTTTTTAAAACGGTTTGATTTTATTGAATAAAAGTAAATTATTTAATAATTTGTATTTTTTAGACATGCGATAGATCATAAAAAATTTACATGTATTAGAGTTACCTGGTGTAGGGTTACAAAAATAAATAAATTATCTAAATTTACAAAAAAATATTACAAGACTAATTAATTTTGTGCAGAGATGAATTCAATTAGATTTTTTACTAAATTCAAATTCACCTCTTATATTAAAGTTTATCAATTTATTAATGTATATATATATATATGTATGATAAAATGTTAAGAAGGTAATTTCAGTTGAATTTAATGTTTTTAATGGAGTTTAAAGCTGTGAATAGGGGTGTTAACAAATTGATCAAGTTTGAATTCGCTCAATATTTGGCTCAATTTAATTCGAGTTAAAGTTTGACTCGAATAAGATGAACACATGCATAAATACACTTTTGTTTTAGTGAGAAACTTAATATTTTCTATTAAATATAATATTTTAGATAAATTTTATATAGTCATTTAAATAAAATATAATAATAATAAATATAATTATAATATAATGATAATTTTACGTGATAATATATAGAATGTACTCCTTAAATAATTATGTAGTATATAATTAAATTAAAATTAAATTATTTAAATATTTATAATTAATTTTATGTCAAATTATTTAGAAAAAACAATGTTTAAGCTTTTATGTGTTTGACCCAAATTCAATTTAACTTAAAACTTTTAAAATGATCAAAATTTGAAACATATGAGTCAAATTTAAATATAATTGATCGATTAGTAACCGTGTTAAGAGAACTGGACATAGACCAAATTAGAGCCCACTACTCCAGCTGCCAACATTGGCCGGGTTTGATGACATCGGTTCCCTAATAATAATAATAATAATAATAATAATAATAATAATAATAATAATAATAATAAGGGATTGGGTACTCTGGGGGCGACCCTAAGAAAATCTTTCTGCGGTTGCCCTTCTTCTGGACCGTCCGATCACAAGGACGGTCCAGATTTGTTGAAGCTTTTAAAAAACCCTACGTTCTACCCATCTTCGTTCTGCCCCTCTTCTGTTTTGTTTGCCGCCGCCCATCCTCCCCGACCCGTCGCCGCTGCCGCCCCTCCCCACGTCGTCGTCCTCCTCCCCGACCTGCTGCCGCCCCTCCCCACGTCGTCCTCCTCCTCCCCGACCTGCTGCCACCAATCAGCCCTCCTCCCCGACCTGCTGCCGCCCCTCCCCACGTCGTCCTCCTCGACCTCAGCCCTCCTCCCCGACCTGCTGCCGCCCCTCCCCACGTCGTCCTCCTCGACCGGCGCCCTCCTCCCCGACTGCTGCCGCCCCTCCCCACGTCGTCGTCCTCGACCGGCCCTCCTACCCGACCTGCTGCCGCCACCGCCCATCATCCCCCTTCCCCCTTCCATCTCGTTCTCCCGTCCCTATATCCCACAAAGAATTGTAAAGCATGAAGCCATGTCAACATCTATCGCTGGTGCCTGGTAGTATTCAACGACGGCCCCTTGAAAAGCTGGCCAAAGTCATTATCAAAACACACAAGAAATTCAAACGTGGAAACCCATTTAAGATGGGGAGCCGTTGATGCGGTTGGTATGGGTATCAGGATGGCCAACTGGTCATGGAGACTGGAAAGTTGTTGAGAAAGTTGATAGGGAAGAATTAGTCATGGCCATCAGAGATAGAGCCGGCAAAGAATGCTGCATTTTGCTGTGCGTCGGAGATGTATGTTGGTGTCACGGACCCTGTTTCGGTGAAGGAGAAATGATGTATGCTAATATATCTTATTGATGGTGGCTGGTTTAAATTAACTATCAATGGTCTGCTCGTCTGGGAAAGAACCAGACAAATGCGTGGCAACGAAGTTAGTGGTTGACCGTGGGATAAGCCTAGAACTTTGCCTGTTTAATTGCGATGAGAATGAAGAATAAGATAAGAATATAATGGCTGGCATGCCATCCAAGAGCTTTCACTTGACAGAGAGCAAGGATATTAATAAGAAAAAAACAGATAAAGAGTAAACACCAGTTAATCAACGAACTTTGTAAGATTGTTATGAAAAATTGGAGTCAACCTCAATTTAGCAAGGTTTGCTTTGTCCCGGTTCAAGAATTTTCACTGTAATTAATGATTAATAATTTCGCATTTGATGGTTATGATCTCCAGAGGCATTTTTTGATCGATTTGTTGTCTTTACATCTGCCATGATACACTCCAGATATTGAAAACATAATCAAGGCCAATATCATGATATATAAATAATTGCATCTTGTTAGTCATTCTAAAATAAGAACCTCGTAAACAGTAGACAAACCCAAATAACGAAATAGGAAAGGCAACAATCTAACAATAATTTTATGCTTTAAGAAATACAAGGAACAGCAGATGGAAACCCACTTTAAGGGAAAAGTGATCTTTCGATCTGAAAAAGTAATACACCTAGATAAGATGATCAACAAAAAGATAATAACTGCTCTAGCAACTGTCATAAAGTATCTATAAGATACACAGAACCAACAGTAAAATCTTACCAACAAATAACCTCTTTTAATCACTGAAATTCCAAGGAGTGTCACACATTTAATGATGTGTCATCTTTTAAGCGTGGAAATAAATAAAAAACATCAATGAAACTTCAGTCAAGGCTAGCATATACCTTTGGAATACCGTCTCATCCAGAATTACAAGAATTACATTTCTAGTAAATTCGAGAGTTGAAACCTTTGGAATACCACCTTGTAGAGCTTCTACTTCCTTGGAGGAAAACTTGTAAAGTGTCTACTATCAACTTGTAGAGGCATCCGGCATTTGACCACCTTGAGTTACCTATAAAAAAAATTTATCATCACGCATTTCCACATAGAGGTAAATATAAAACTTCATATTTATAACTACACCTTATACAAAGAACACGTATTCATATAGTGCCCCAATTGGTGACAAAGGCTACATTTTCGCTTCTTAATCTGAGAAGACAAGCTTATTTCTAACGAAGACTTAAACCTTTTACTTGTCCTTGGACGACCCTTGCTTTTCACCTTTGAAGGATCTTTAAGCACAATATGGGGCAAAGACTCAGTTGTTGCTTCCACTGAACCACCCACATCACCGGTGTCAACATTACGATATTCTTCAGAATTAGACAACAAAGATAGGCGATCAAGCTCTTCAACAATTACTTCAAGCTTTGGCATAGCAAGTTTCCAATGTTGCAGTGATATAGAACTCAAATCTGAAATTTTATATATTGCACTACGAATGCAATAAATCATATATGGTGTAACTCCAGATGTATGACTTTCCCTAATAGTTCTCAAATTAGCAACTGATGTGTATCGAGCATTGATAGTCCATCGAAACAAAATATACTTTTCTGGTATTATATCAATATCCATTCTGTCCAAAATCCGTAAAATATGTCGACAAAGAATACCTTCACTTTCAAACTTCTTACAAGTGCACTCAATGGAGATTGGTGAGATGTTTTCAAATGTCACTTTGTGACATTTTTCAGCTGCCATATTTTTTTCACTTCATAGAAATTTCTTGAACCTTCACAACCAATCTGCTTACATTTATATAATAAAGATTCCTTCAGTTCTACTTGGAAAAGGGAAAATACTTTCCTAGTGTAGAGAGATCTAGCTTGCTCCTCTATCGTGCTCCCCACGTGCATTGTAGGCTTACTGTGCAAAGATTTGTGATCCTCATAAGCCTCTTCATCTCGTCGTTGACATATTGCATTGTCATATTGTTGTACAAACTCACTAATAGGAGTTTGTGCATTCACATATCCGTCAAAGAATGCATTAATGCTCTCACTGCGTTGACTAGATGTCATTCCAGAGAAAAAATAATCCTTAAGGTAGGCAGTAATCCATTGTGAACGAACCTCATACATTTCATTTAACCAACTACCCTCCTTAATATCATATTTCACTTTCATCTCTTCCCAATTTATTTCACTCTCCTCAACCGTTTCAGCAAATCTCCAGTTATTGTAGTCTTTGATAAATTCTGGATGTTGGCCAAAATGATTTAAATGCATCTTAGCTTTCATTCCAATGTGCCATGAACAGAACCTATGTTTAGTACCCGGAAAGACTTTTGCAATAGCATTTCTTATCGCTAAATCTTGATCAGTAATTATACCTTGTGGTCTCTTGCCCCACATGCATTCTAACCACGTTTCAAACAACCAAGTAAAAGTGTCAGTTGTTTCATCAGCAAGCAAGGCACATCCAAAAAGTGTAGATTGTCTATGATGATTAACACCTGTGAATGGAGCAAATGGCATTTTAAAACTATTTGTGTTGTATGTCACATCAAAAACTACAACATCTCCAAATTGCATATAAGCCATCCTTGACCTTTTATCTGCCCAGAAAATACTTCTAACTTGATTATTTTCATCAATCTCCATTTTAAAGAAAAACCATCTTCAACCCCTGCTTTATATTGAAAGAAGTCAAACACTTGCATACACTGTCGACCAATATTATTCTTTCTCCCTTTTGCTAGATGATTCTTACAATCATGTGAAGTAACTTTATCCATGCAACCCCCACCAAGATTCAAGACCCGAGAAATTTTGGATGGCCCAATTCCACAATCATTTAGATCTGTAATAAGCTGTTTTGAAGTTGAATCCATATTTTTATGCGATCGGATCTTTTTAACCTATTAAAGGAAAAGTAAAATAATATGGATTTAAATAATAGCAATTCTACCTAACAAAGTAAAAAAGAAATACATATAACATGCTTGAAAATTACCTTTGTTGGAGATGTAAAATCATGTGTATGAATGTCTTCAAAGTTAACCACAACCCATTTCTTTTCATTGTTTAATTTAATAATCATCCTCGCTTTACAATTCTCTCTTGTGTCTGGTCGTCGGTTAACATTCTTTCCAGCTTCTCTAGGGTCATCCAACCTCTTTGTTCCTTCCTTCTCACAAACAAATAACCGTTTGTACAAGATATGTGATCTCTTGGAATAAACAGAAGAAGCTTTTCTAGTACCAAATCCCCTTAGCAAACCATATGCATTATAAAAATTATAAGCTTCATCACTAGAATTGAATTCCATTCCTTCTTGGGGCATAAATAATATACCATTGGTACTTTGTGAGTCTTTGATTTCTTTTTCCTTCCTTCCAATCTTTTCATTTTCATTTTCCTCATTTTCGTGCTCCAGAATTTGCAGCTCATCATTTTCAACCACCTCGTTTAATTCATCAATTACTTCAATTATGCTTTCCAAACTATTGGCTACGGCTTGACTCATTTCATTCTCATTGACAAGACCTTTCAACAAAATTAAAAACTAAAAACGAGTAAAATTCATCTAAATACATACAAAAAAGGATACGAAATACACTAGTAACTAATAAATAACAGTGAAATTGACTGATTGCCATACCTTTACTTTGTCATTTATAGAAACAGTAAAATCAGTGAAATATGACAAAAAAGGATGGCAAATTTCCAACTTACTAATGGGGGACAAATGGATGTGAAAGAGATCCCATTGCATAAACAATGCAGTCCACCCCCTGCAGCTTTTCCAGAACTGTAGGATTTACAATTGGAAAAACCTACCACATAACAAAAACCCCGAGATCAAGGGTAGAAGTATTTATTAAACACAACCAAAGACACTAACAAACAAATGCAAAAGATTAAGGCCACATAGTGTTTCAAACTTAATCCTCTTATGCTACACGCCAACAGTCAACCACCATATAAGAGTAGATACAATATAGCCCCTGACATTATTTTTTTAATCCAATTTTGTTACCACAAGAAGTACACCACATCAAATAACACCAAACAGTTATAGGTCACAATATGAGAGATAAAAATTTTGTCTTTGACAAAGAGAGTAACTACAAGTTTCACCTCATGCAACAAGTTCATGCGGCGTCGTCGACGGAAGAACAAGTGAGAAAGATTTTCTGAGGTCGACGGGAGAACACGGAGGAAGGGGGAAGGTGGCCGGCGGCGGCGTGGGCGGGAGTGGGAGGAATGGGGAAGGGGAAGGGTGGCAACAGCGGCGACGGTAGAACGAGATGGAAGGGGGAAGGGGGATGATGGGCGGTGGCGGCAGCAGGTCGGGTAGGAGGGCCGGTCGAGGAGGACGACGTGGGGAGGGGCGGCAGCAGGTCGAGGAGGAGGGCTGAGGTCGAGGAGGACGACGTGGGGAGGGGCGGCAGCAGGTCGGGGAGGAGGGCTGAGGGGCGGCAGCAGGTCGGGGAGGAGGGGCTGAGGGGCGGCAGCAGGTCGGGGAGGAGGGCTGAGGTTGAGGAGGACGACGTGGGGAGGGGCGGCAGCAGGTCGGTGAGGGGGCGAGGTCGAGGAGGACGACGTGGGGAGGGGCGGCAGCAGGTCGGGGAGGAGGACGACGACGTGGAGAGGGGCGGCAGCGGCGACGGGTCGGGGAGGATGGGCGGCGGCAAACAAAACTGGAAGATGGGCAGAATGAAGATGGGTAGAACGTAGGGTTTTTTAAAAGCTTCAACAAATCTGGACCGTCTTCTGAGGTCGCCCCCAGGGTACCCAATCCCTAATAATAATAATAATAATAATAATAATAATAATAATAATAATAATAATAATAATAATAATAATAATAATAATAATAATAATACCTTTGACTCCACCGTGCTGTCTGTACGGCTGAGCCTCTTCATGCTGCGTCTGACTCGGCGCATCTGCCCCCTCGCTTCGCCGGAAACCTTCCCCGGACGCCGGCGGATCGTCACAGCCGGCGTACTGACCTACCACACCTCCTCCTCCGCAGTCATATTCTCCTGCCTCTCCTCCCCGCCCAGCCCTAGGGCCCCTTCGGCGATGGACGACTCCGCAATTCACGGGACGGGATCTCCGGCGGCGACCGACGGGGCGCCGCTGGAGCCTGCCGTTTCCGGCGAATCCGCCACCGACGGAATTTGGAAGGTGCCGGATGCCGGAATTGGGAAGGCTTTGGCCGCCGATGCCCTTCCCGAGGGGGCAGTGGAGGCGAGGCCGCTGCCGGAGGAGATCTCAAAGAGTGTGGTGCATCTGCAGTGCGATTCTTCGGCCGACGGCGGCGTCTGCGATGTTTACCTGGTTGGGACCGCTCACGTTTCCAAGGTTGTGTGTTCTTCGTCTTTTCGTTTTTTTTTTTAGTTCCTCGCGACGATTGGATTGAGTTGAATTGCTCATTTTCCGGCATTGTTTCGTTTCTTTTTAGATTTTTTTGTGTATAATTTGATGATTCTTGTGTGATTGTGATGACTCCATTTGTTGCAACTTTTTTAATCAACAATTGACAGAGTTTGTAATGGCGCGTGGTTGCAGGAATCGTGTAGAGAAGTGGAGGCTGTCATAAATTCCTTGAAACCACAGGTGCTTTTTGTAGGAATTAACAAATATGAACATCATTCCTAGCCGTATTTTGCAGGCTAGAACCTGCGTCTAGGACAGTGATGGTTGTTTCTGTTTCATGTCTCAAATGCCAATATTCCATGACTAAATTTGGGCTTCGTGGTCGTATTCTCATTTTGCTTTATCTTTATTTCAGGTAGTGTTCCTGGAGCTGTGTGCGAGTAGAATGGCAATTTTGACCATTCAGAATTTACATGTATGTTTTACCTTCTCCTTGTTTATATGTTGACAGTTAACCTAACTTCCATTGTTAAACTTCGAACATTGAAGAATGTGTGCGTCGAACTTAAAACCCGATGGATAAGAATTATGAAGGGCCAAGTATGGACTAATATGTTCTGGAGGAGATGCATTTAACCTGAGCCTATTGGATTTTTTAAACTGTTATTATGTGAAATATTTTTAAACAACAGGTTCCGTCCTTGAATGAAATGATTGACATGTGGAGGAAGAAGAAAATGAACAGTTTTGGGATTCTTTACAGCTGGTTCCTTGCAAAGGTATATGAGAATTGCTTACAAAGTGCCATGAATTTGTACTTGTTGCTTCATGTTTGTATCATTTTTATGGTTAGCGTGTAATTTGTGCTTTGGGTTTTATACTCTATTGTTCTTTTATATGCGTAGGTTGCTGATAAGCTTGAAGTTCTCCCTGGTTCTGAGTTTCGAGTGGCATATGAAGCAGCTAGAGAATATGGGGCACGGGTTATATTGGGTGATCGTCCAGTACAGGTAAGATGCTACTTTTAGGTTTGATATTATAGCAATAGGAAAAAAGTCTGACCCTACACAATTCTTTTTTAAGAAAATAAAACTAAGTACCCAACAGGATGCAAATAGACGTATAAAACCCTTACTGCTAGTGCTGAACTACTTGTTGAGTACACTGCATTTAATGGTATCAGTTTTTTCTTATGCATTGCATGTATAATGACTAGTGTATCTTTATTTTATAGTTTGATCACAGAAATTGATGTGATAACTTAGAGTGTTGATTCTGTTAATCTAAGAGAGCAAACAACTGATTTTGACAACTGAGACAGGGTAAACTGTAAGCGTGCCTTCTGTTAATGTAGTAAATCTATTGCGAGGCATGAGCATGGAACCAATTTTCCCACCTCTTGTATATTCTTTACAGCATTACCTCAATCTTTTTTATCTCATCTAAACTTTTGTTACCAGTTATGTTAAGTCCAATCTGCTTTCCTGGTAGATCACTCTTCGAAGAACGTGGGGGAAAATGTCACTATGGCACAGAGCAAAATTTGTTTACAATCTACTTTTTCAATCAGTTTTTATACCAAGCTCTGATGAGCTAAATAAAATGGTATGTTATGACTCTTCACATCTCTATACCATGGTTTTTTTACAAACAAATTCAAAGTGGGTCTTCTTTTGTGTGATGACTGATTACCCATACTATATTGATAATTATAGAAGCAACAACTATTGAAATGTTGTCATCTAACTTAGTTTCAAAAAAATTTAAATTACATTTATCCTAGATAGGTGGAACCATAGATGACCCAATGTGCCCTAGGATTTTATTTAGAATCTGACATTTGGTAGCAAGTTGCAATATTTTGCTATCTGAAGTTTATCATTTGGTTGGTTTTGTCAGTGGATGACAATTGTGAATATATGAAACTGCAAATGTTTGTTATTCTTCTTGTTCACATCATTTTTTCTTTTTACTCCCACTAATTTTTACCTAATAAATGAGGCTTACTTTTCAAAACTAGTAGTCTAATGACTCATTGCTCTCAAGCTCATTTGATTTATCTGTGCTTATTTTATAGTCCAACTAACGTGGTATCTTTCAGCTGAAGGATATGAATGAGAAGGACATGCTTACTTTAATGGTTCAAGAGATGAGCAGGGCATACCCCACCCTGATGGAAACACTAGTTCATGAACGAGACCTGTTAGTATTATTTCATGCTTTTGGTGTTATTTTTCAAAGAGTAACTCACAATATTTTTTAGTCATATCCTATATGGTTTCATCACATGAATGAATAATCATACGTAAGTGTATAGCGATGATTTAGAATATCATAAAAGGAACTTCTTAAGAAGACATTTTGCTTCGGGGAAAGAACAATATTATTAATGATTTGTTGGTGATTTTGATAGCGTATGTTCTTATTTTAAATATTTAAGGCATGCTACATGTTTTAAACTACCATGACTCGTACATTTTGGGGAGAAAATAGTTTATTTCTTTCTTACTGGATTGCTCCCTTCGACTAAGGGATGTTGGGTGGATAAGTTATTCTACAGTTTATGTTGAAATTAGAGTTTTCTAGAATTCTTGATTTGTCCTCCCCTTTAAGGGCTTAATCATCTAGCTTAAAGATTATGGTTTGGTTAAGTCAGGTTCTGAGTTTACCTACCGGGTAAAGATTTTTCTTTTTTCCTTTTGCGTGTGTGTGTGTGAATCTTTTCTGTGTTTCCATTTCCCACTCCCCATTCATCTATAGCTAACAAATCATAGCGGTTAGCATATATGAGATGTGATATTAATGCGGCTTCATGAATTGCTGTACCTTTCTAACTTCTAAGCATCTCAGGCTTTTGTGTTTGGTGAAGATATTCATATTATAATCTGAAATTGATGTACATTTATGTTATATTTTGTATAGATACATGTCTTCAGTGCTACTAAAAGTAGCGAGGGAGAACAATTCAGTTGTTGCAGTTGTTGGAAAGGGCCATTTGGCAGGGATTAAAAGTCACTGGCAGGAGGCCGTCGACGTGAGGATTGCATCCAAATGAACCTGTTATCTTTGAAGAACTTTATTAGTGTTAAAAATTATAAGGAAAAAAATCAATAAGCTGTTTTACACACTGACTGGTTTTGGGATGAATTTCAGATGGAATCGCTGCTGGAGATGCCGAAGAGACCGTCAGGGGTATCTCCCCTCAAGATAATTACTTCAGCGAGTATAGCTGCGGCAGGTGTGGCCATCGTTTACGGAATATATTTTTCCGCTAAGAAATAGCCCAGCGAAGCGTCAGAAAATTGCTGCGTTACAACTGAGTGTATTAGACGATTGTGGGACTTTATTTTAGCAACCAAGCGAGGAATCAAGTTATGCGCCAGTGAATATGATAACGATGGCTCATGTTAAACAACAAAAATCAGTTTCCAAGTCTTGCACCATGCATTGACTATGATTGATTACAACTATTGATAGTCATGAATTCATTTTTGAGAAATGGGCACCACAAAATGACAGTAATAATAAAATATCTTCGGTCGCCTTCATAAATCTTAATACTCTAATTAGAAGGTACTGGGATGAACCATTTTTTATTCTTTTATTTGTTTGTTGTCTTGCCGCGTGGCCGGGACATTACTAGGCGAGGTGCCGTACGGATAACCCGAGTTTAACCAGCACTCCAACTTCCCAGACGGGTGCGCCTGCGCCCGTGCCATTTTGTGGATTGGCAATGTGGAACGTGGAGCATTATTCTCAAAGAGTCCCTAATCTGGTGCAAGGTCTTGTAGTCATGATAGTGATAAGATTTAATTAGTTGTAAATAAATATTATTTATTGAATATTTTTAATAACCGTTTAAAAATTTCAGAAATAAATAAGTAGTCACCCGCATTTAGATTTTTTCCACCCAGAAATCTTCACACCTTGACTGTTTTGTTGGGCAGGAACAAACAATCATTTAGTGGAGGAGGATGAACGATCCATCTCATTTATTTCGTGTAATTTTTCGCTTGTGGGTGGTTGAACGTGAAAGATCGAACTCGAAGTCGTCAGCCCGGCAGTCAAGACTATAGCTTTCATTTCCAAGTCCCGTCCTCCTTGACGGAGCCGCGTTTCACCCATTTTTTAACCGTCTTCCATTCAAATCAATCAATTGGATCCCACTCGTAGTCCCCTCCTTGACTTCACCCATTTCACAGAAACTGTTTCATCATTCATGTAATGTATATCACAGACATTGCAGCCTTTCAATATTGAAATTGAAATATTTATTATACGTGTGAAGTCGTGACATTTGACATTTCCCCTTGTGATTGTGGCACTTAGCAAATTAAAATCGTCTAACCGATCACCATTCTTCGTAGGACAAACGGGATTGGCCTGAGTGTTACATATGAGCCATCGCCTTTTATCGGCTCATTGAAGACGCGTCCCTTGTTTAGTTGAAGTTGAACCTCTTTTTTGTCACACCAACTTGTTGCAATATTAATACATTTCATCCACCGCTTCTCCCTCGCGACTTACGGCTCTTCAACATCCACAAATCATGGCCGAGCAGCCATGGCTTTTCTTCTCAATCGCTCTAGCGTACTTCGCCGTCTTCTCCTCCATGCAAGCCGCCGACACCATCTCCTTCGGCGAGTTCCTCACGGGGAACAGCACCATCAGTTCCGAGAAAGGCACCTTCGAGCTGGGCTTCTTCCGACCAGGTCAGTCGTCGAATCACTACATAGGGATATGGTACGCAATCTCTCCCTCCACCGTGGTCTGGGTGGCCAACAGGGAGGTCCCCCTCCCCGACACCTCCTCCCACCTCCGAATCTCCGACGACGGCAACCTGGTCCTGCTCAACCCAGCAACAAACCGAACCGTCTGGTCCACCAATATTTCGACCACTTCTTCGAGAACAAGACCCAACTCCACCGTCGCTCATCTCCTTCACAACGGCAACCTTGTCTTGACCGATGGTGGGAACACCTCCGCTTCGGTCTGGGAGAGCTTCGATCACCCAACACATACCTGGCTCCCCGGCGGTCGACTCGGGTACAACAAGGTCACCGGCGAGAACACGCTGCTCACCTCTTGGAGAAGCTCGGAAGACCCAGCTCCGGGGCTCTTCTCGCTGGGCATCGACGTGGTCGACACCAGACAGTACATCATCCTCTACAACCGGACTACTCCGTACTGGCACAGCGGAGATTGGGACGACGAGAGCAAAATCTTCACCGATGTCCCCGAGATGAGATCGACATACAACTACAATTTTAGTTTTGTGGATAACAATCTAACCAGTTACTTCACCTACAGCGTCTACGACGATTCGTTGCTCAGCAGGTTCGTGATGGATCTGTCGGGGCAAATCAAGCAGTTCACTCTGCTCACCAATCGGGCGTGGAACCTGTTCTGGTCACAACCCGAAGCTCAATGTGAAGTCTACGCCTTGTGCGGGTCCTTCGGTGTCTGCCTCGGCAACGATCTACCCTACTGCAACTGCCCCCGGGCTTCCACCCGCAGTCACCCGTGCACTGGAACAACCTCAGCGACTGGTCAGGAGGTTGCGTGAGAGAGGTCCCGCTCAGCTGCGGCGGGGACCATGGGTTCCTTCCAGTGCCGGGGTTGAGCTCGCGAGGAAGTTCCCGGACTTTGTCGGTGGGCAGCAGAACTCAATGCGAATCGGCTTGCTTGAGCAACTGTAGCTGCACGGCCTACTCCTACTCTGGCCAGTGCTTGCTTTGGGACAACCAACTTATCAATCTTCGGCAGCTCTCCGACGCCGGCGGCGGCCAGGAGCTCTACATCCGAATGGCCGTTTCGGAGTTGGCGAGGCTGACTAACTCCACCGGCGGCGGCGGCTCGTCCACGCCGTGGTCCGCCATCGGCGGTGGCGTCGCGGCGTTCGTGGTGGCGGCCGTCGTCGCTCTGATCGTGATCTGGAAGTGCAAGAGGAGGTCGGGCATCCGATCGCTCGACCACGCACACGGCGCCCTACTCGCGTTCACGTACCGAGACCTGCAAGCCGTCACCAAGAACTTCTCCAACAAGCTGGGCGGCGGGGGGTTCGGGTCGGTGTTCATGGGGACGATGCTGGACTCCACCGCCATCGCTGTGAAGAAGCTGGAAGGGCAGGGGCAGGGGAGAAGCAGTTCAGAGCGGAGGTGAGCACCATCGGCACCATCCAACATGTCAACCTCGTCCGCCTTCGTGGGTTCTGCTCCGAAGGCCCCAACCGCCTCCTCGTCTACGACTACATGCCCAACCGATCTCTCGACTTCCACCTCTTCAACAAGCACGCCGGCGACGAGGAGGTGCTCGGTTGGAGCAAAAGGTACCAGATCGCACTCGGGACAGCTAGGGGTCTCCACTATCTGCATGAGAAGTGCATAGACTGCATCATACACTGTGACATCAAGCCGGAGAACATCCTTCTCGACGCCGACTACACCCCGAAGGTGGCCGACTTCGGACTGGCGAAGCTGGTCGGCCGCGATTTCAGTCGGGTGCTGACCACCATGAGGGGGACGAGGGGTTACCTGGCGCCGGAGTGGATCTCCGGCCTGCCCATCACTGCCAAGGCGGACGTATACAGCTACGGGATGATGCTGTTCGAGATCGTGTCGGGGAAGAGGAACACGGAGCAGAAGGAGGACGGGCGGGTGGTGTTCTTCCCCACCTGGGCGGTGAGGCGGGTCGTGGAGGGGCGGGCGATGGAGATAGTGGACGCGGAGCTCGGCGGCGACGCCGACGCCGGGGAAGTGGAGAGGGTGGTGCGGGTGGCGTCGTGGTGCATACAGGACGAGGAGGAGCAGCGGCCGGCGATGGGGCAGGTAGTGCAGGTGTTGGAGGGGGTGGTGCAGGTGGGTTTGCCACCCATTCCCCGAGCTCTGCAGATTCTGGTCGGGAGCGGGGATGGGGAAGACGATGGGGCGTCGTCGGCGCCTTCTTCCCAGGCGAGCTCTTTGTTGGCCAGCAATGTCTCCATGGAAACACGTTGAGAAGACTGGTGTTAGCATTAATGGATCCCAAGCTTGGCCAGTTAACAATCTCATACGTTGCGTTGTCGATAGTTTTCTTACTTCAATATATACTTGCCCTTTCTTGTTTGTAGATTTGAACTCTGTAAATGGCACTTTATCTGTATTTCGTACCAGAACGAATGAGCTAAATTAATAAAAAAATGCATGATGTTCTCAACACCATTTACTTACTTCAAACCTTCGAGTTGGAGAAGTATCCTCAATCATCTATGTCCTTGCTTCGAAATGAATATTCTTTTTAAAATTTTTTTATGAGTTATTCCCTTTAATTAATGCTATTTGCACCACTAAAATTTTTTCTATTTCCTTCCTGCTTGATTGTCTTATCTAATAAGCCACATAGATCATATTTATATGGCAAATTTTTTGGTCAATCAAAATTAAGGCAGAGTAGATTAAGGAAAATTTTAGTGGTATGCCAAAAGATTTTCCAATTCCTTTCTACCTGTTGTCATCGAATAATTAAGAATTAATTATGTTGGTATTGTATATTATCACCCAGTAATGTCTTCTTATTAATTACAAGGCATTATAATATGTTAAGACTTAATTATAAATACAATATACAACTAAATTTAAAGGTGCAAAGAGTCTTGATTATACACCGAGAAAATAAAAAGGAGTAGATGTGACAAAAGGAAAAGAAAATAAATTTTATATCTATTACTTTTTTCATGTATTTGTTGGTTAGAAAAAAACTTTTACATAAAATATTATTTTCACTTTATCTTATTTTTTAAAGAGGTTTTTACCGTAATAAAAAATAGATTATTTTCTTCCAAACTAAATGAATAAAAAAATTTTATCCTTTTTTTTCTCTCACAATTCAAATAAATCCCACCACTAAAATTTTTGAGCTTAACTGGAAGCTAAAAATTACGCTTTCCCTCAACCTATACTCGTATAACTACACATAAATTAGGGAAGTCTAAGCCAAACATTTAATTATTAAGCTCGAGTTAAACTAAGCCCACCACTCCTTATCTTGGTCTTATCTATGATTTATCAATATATATAAACCGGGTAAACGGGTCCTCATATGGACACGCACAAATACACGGAAGCTAGGTGCGACAATCCATGGCGTCGTCGTCGTCCTTACTTCCCTCCAAACCCTCTTCCCCCACCACCGCTCCGTCCCCAACAAACGCACCCCCACCATCACCGCCTCCTGTCTACTGAATCTCGGCCTCGGACGCCATCGCCGTCGCCGCGCGTCGCCCTCCCAGGCATCTGTATCTGCTCATCACCCGCCACGTGGTGCTCCGGCGGAATGGGATGCCGGGTCCTGTCGGAAGCGGGTTTTCCGTGTGCTTCCTTTGGTTTCGGGTGGTTCTCGTCGGCCTCACCTGGTGGGTGACTTGGCGCGGATTGAGCTTGTGACAATCGGGGAGTTGGTTTTGCGGTATGGTGTGGTGAGAGCTCGATTGAGTTCCGATCTGGTGGATGTGTCGTTGGGGGTCTACGGGCTATGAGCATTGATGTTATGAACGGGGTGGTGACGCCTGCAATGTCTCTGATGGGAATGATGCGAGCTGTGGCGGTGGGATGTTGTTGTTACCGGAGCTTTGCACATGGACGGCAGATATAATTGCTTCCGACACTGTTTTAGCGGTAAAATTTGCATTTCATTCTTAAACTGTGTAGCAGAGGCAACTATGGAACAATGTCGGAGTTCTTACTTGTCCCCATTTGGCTATTTAGGGAAAGAAGATTCAATTGTTAATGTATAACGAACTTGTGAACTTGTTCATATGGTGAGCCCGTTTTGTTATTTAATAACCCATGCTTGAACTGGTCAACTTTATGAACTTGCGGACAATGGGAGTGGAATTTAGGGCCAAATTGGCAATCATGTTGTGCACGTAATATTTCTTTTTCTCCAACACATTTTTTGCCTTTGGGTTTTGAGTGGTAGAATGTTTGGGCATGTACTGAATAAGTGATAGTTGGAATATATGTAGGAGCAATCTTAGTCTTGATGCTCCATTATGACAAAGAGTCGACCTCTGTACCTCTGTGCTTCAGTTGAAATTTTAAGATGAACAAAAGTTTTATAAATGTTTAAAAAGTTCCTGGTTTCTGGTAACACTGTATAATCTTGCTTGAGTCAATTGATATAAGGGAACACATATGAAATGGCAATTGTTCAATTTATAGTTTGTCATATTGGAGAGGTATCATCAGCTTGCTGACACGATAACAGGAGGTATAGATAGATATAATAAGATTTCTTGCCTCAATATTAGTTTCTCAAAAATTTTAAAGATTTTGTATAGAAGTAAAAAGAAAAGAGAGCTTCTTTTAAGAATGTATTATTATGCCTTCTTTTGAGTTTAATTTGTGTTTGTGAACTTATGATGAATACATTTGTGTATATTTTGCATGCACTAGATGTGAAAATGTAGAAAAGAAATGTTCTTACCTTACCACAAAAATTATAACTTTTGTGAAATTTTCATATCTCACAGATATATTGACATCGTGGCCATTTAACAGGATAATGATATCTGACATTGTAAAATTTAAAACTAGGTTTTTTCATTATCTATCCACTACGGATATTCCTGATCATTGCAGTGACTTGTTCCTCTATATGATTTTATTTCATGCTTGCAGGAGAATTCTTCATCAGGGAAGTGATATTCAGAGAGTCATTCCTGCAATTGCAATGGTTGCTGGTGTTATGGGGGAATTTGCTGCTGAAGGTATTTTTTTGCATAGGAGTTATTATGTGTTGTGATTCTTCTGGTACTGGTAGTGGCAATATTTGTTAGAGAGTGGAGGCTCGGAAATGGTTGTTTTTGTGGTTCTGTTAAGTTCTCGTTTATGATCTTCTTTGGGCTTCTAAAAGGTAATACCATCATCTGCTGTCATTGCCAATATCAGTACAAACTAAAACTACGCTTGTCAGACTTATTAACTTGGTTGATCGATGGATAATTTGTGTTGTTTACATCAATTACCTGCTGTGTGATCCAGGAGAATGTTGTGGTCAGAACTTGCAAGAATCAATGATCGGGAAGGGTTCATGAGCTTCTTGTTGTCAACAAGGATAGTTGTATTATGAACAATGACACTCAAAGCTGCCAAAAATTTCTGTTTATATGGATGTGCATCTGATGCCCAGATATTTATGATCTTGTCTGATTGATGGATGCTCGAATGAAGCCCTGGAGAAGGTATGGAGAGTTTGACAATTCTTCTATGGCAACAAACAACCATTTCTGCAATTTTGTAGTGAAATTATTATTGATGTCTCTCTAGTGGCCCTACCGACAGTTGGTTCGGTGGTTGAGTGTGATGTGCAGGAATTGCTTTGAAAAAAGGATCTTGTGCTTATCCCCATTTTTATTACGGATCAAGACTCCATCCTTTTTTTTCGAAACACCGTCATTTTGCTGATCAGGAGACCATCTCTCCTTTCCTTGGTCGAATCTCGTTATATTTTTATTTTTGTTTCTCCATCCCATCTTCATATGTTTTTAGCTTTATACCACTATACATATCTTTGGCTTCTTTTCCCCTTTATGATGACCTTATATGGAATGCTCGCGCGTCACTCTTCAAGTTCCAATTCCAGCGTTTCATATTGTCTTGCCTTCCTGTTGAAGCCATTGCAGATGTAAAAACAAGTGAATTGCCGAAAATGTAGCCATCTACATGTGTTCCACAAATTCACCAGGTCTTGAATTTTGTTTTCTTCACTTTACTGTATTAACACAGCTATCAACCATATAAATTTAAAGGTTTGCCAAATCCTAATATTCCCATTTATATACTGCCTAATCCAGAAATGGCACATCTATTATTTATAACTTCCATTTGAGCATCTTTCCAGCAGGTTTGACCAATGTTGTCCCATGCAAATCTACTAGTCATTCCTTTGTCATCAATTACACCGTGTCTTCAAACGCAAGGTAAGCAAGTGCAAGAGGCATTGATCGCAGTCTAGTTGAATTAAGAGTTTATGGAGTTCATGACCATGTACAAAAAGACATTACTTGAAATTAAATTAAAGATAATATACTACATGGTTTCTTATTTCGAAAATTTATATCCATGCCTTTGATTATTTTCATTCAAGGTTTGTTATTTTTGATTGGTTCGTGTGGACCCTACCTGTTTTCATTAACCATCCGTAAAAATAGAAAAGTTAACTCCGTGTGAGGAGATAAAATAAACTCATGTGTAATAAAAGAACTTGTTTAGTATATGTTAGGGCGCGGGATTGCCGTCCCTGCGCATTAGTCTTTGCTTCGTTGTTGAATGAGTGGGTTTGGTGGGAACAAAGGTGCCCTTGCCGTTTAAAGAAATTGTGCGAGATAGAAAATAAATAAAATCCTGCGAGTGAGGAAAGATACAAGAAATTTTTACGTGGTTCTTTAGGGTTTAACTTGAATCTTTAATTTAGTACACGATGAGATTGATATTCACAATTCACTATTTCTTCTTTGATTTTATATTTTACACAAAATAGTAAATTTTGTCGCCTTTGAAAATTTTGACTCCAATGCCCTGGTTCGTTTATTTTTGTCTTCACCAATCATTGCGTTTGGAGCATCCAAAAATAGTGGGGAGTAAGTTTCGCCTAAATCCGAGGTGTAGAAGACCTTCAAATCATTTCCGAAGTAATAATTGACTGAACCAAACTACATTGGGTTGGTTCAGAACAAATAAATGTTGGACCAGGTCTAGGTGGCGCACTCAACCTTCCTTTTTCTCTTTGCCTACGCTAGTCTGCGGGTAGTGTGCGGTGCGCCAGTTCCGACTTGGGTCATGGGCAAGTCACGGCGCAGTTGCGGGTTTGGTCTTGTCACGGGTCTGATCACTTCTATGGACAACTCCTCGTGGTTGCGGACACGATCATAGATAAATGGGCCAGATGGTCCAGCTATGGCGGCGGTGCAGCACAGACTTTGAGGCCCCAACGATGACGTTTTTGGCGATGATGACGAGGGTATAGAGCCCAAACCGGTAGATCTCAAATTGACGAGTGAATCGGTTGTGGTGCGATGGTTGGTATTGTCGCCGGCGGGCGGCAATGGCATGGGAAAGTGCTGGCAAAACTAGTTTCGGTCCAGTTCTGTCATTGTTTTCCGGTGAAAGTGGCTGCTTAGTGCACTAGTACTTAATCTGCGTTTGTACCCGGAGACAAGGGCGATCGATTTGAGGCGGTGAATTGACCTTCGATGGGGGTGATCGGCCAAACAGACTCCGAGAAGTTGGCTACTTGATGCTGTCGCATTGCACTGGTGATGGTCTTTTGGGTGACTTTTCGGCGACCAGTGGCTCTTGCGGCCATTGATCTCAACTCGGGATTGTTGACAGTGTTGAAGAGAATCCGGTGGCAGTGTCAGTTTGGCCTTTAGCTACCTGGCGTGGTTGGATGAAGGTTTGCAAGTTGGCAGCTTTCTTTTCTTTCCTTGCTCTGATCAGCAGCTTCTTTTTAAAATTCCAACGACAGCAACATCAAACTTTGACGGGACTCCACTTAGAACTAAAGATTGCTTCGCTGGCTTCAGTTTGGACCCCAAGGTTGGGTTGTGAATGACCAGTGTTGGTTGCAAAATAACTACGAAATCAACTCTCTGCAACAGTTTTCTCCTCTATTTTCACCTACCAAAGAGAAATAACTCACCTTTCGGGTAGATCTGTTGCGGCAAAGTGATAATGAACAACTTGACTGCAAGATAATCTCCAGTGGTGTGGTGACCAGCAAGTGGAACACGTGAGTGGATGATTGTCTCTGCAACTCCTCAAAAGCTCTCCAGGAGGTGGGCAACGAGCAGGAAGGTAGTCTTTCTTTCCTTTCGTTGATGGGTAGCAACAATGGGTTGGGGGTCACAGGAGAAAGATCTCCAGCAAGGGGCTCCTCCCCTTCTCTTTTTTTCCTACTTCTTTCTTCTGTTTTTCTCCTCTTTTTTTTCTTTCAACGTACAAGCCCCCTGTTTCCTTCACCATTTGGGTGTTTATAGACATTTGGTTGAATTTCTCAGTTCCACAATTCGGGGCCTCAAATTAAACCTTCTCAGCCTCCTATCCTCATCTCTTGGTTGGCTCTGTATTTGATGGCCTATAATCTTCACCTACCTCCTCTTATCCTTCTGATAACTCTATAAAATAGTTATTATTCTTTGCATTTCATGTTTATTTTGTGATGTTTCGAGTCATTTACATTTAAATTTTATTAATTTAAAAGTTTATTACATATTATTAGTAATGCAAGAAAGTATTGTGATTTTGGTGTAAAAAGTGCTAATTAATGTTATTCTAGTAGGGTATAAGAGTTAGAAGACGATCCGGAATGAGTTCGAGGCGAAATCGGGCAAAAAAGTGTGACGTGGAAACTGTAACCGAGAGTAGAGTGCTCGAGCGCTGAAAACAAAGTGCTCGAGTGCTAGCCTTTCTGTTAAGAAAGTGTTATGGCCGAGAGCTGAGTGCTCGAGGACCTGGATTTAGAGTGTCTCGAGTGCTGGCAGCGGTAAACCTGATTTTTTTTGGTATTTTTGGAGATCCTGGTGGACCCCACTTGAAATATTTGAGTGGATCATTTATAAACTTAATTAGGGTTTTAAAAAAGAAGAACAACACTAGACGTTAAAGTGACGGCATGAAAGACGAGAACGAATGACGAAGAAGTTGGATTAGAAGAAGAAGAGGCTTTCTCAAAAAGAGTTTTTCTTATTTTGATTTACTTTTCTTTGTAATTAAATGATGTCTTTTATATTACATATGAATTTCTTGAGTTTAATCGAATATTTTATGGAGTAAATTATTTTGTAGGATTTTCAATGATACCTAGTGCATGAATTAATAAAGGTTATTAAATTTTATCTATGTGATTATGATGTTGGATCATTTATTTTATTCTGTTCTTAATGCTATCATTACCTTGACCATCTATTGTTAGACTTAGAGATTTGATCTTGTCTAGAGATAGAAAGATTAAATTTGTCATTGAATAAAATAATCTCTTTGTTCATCTATTTTGGGTGATTTAGATATGAGATAGAGATATACTCATATGTCTTAGGTAATTTTTAAGGGCAAAGCTTAAAGTACTCATTTTACATACACAATTTCATAGAGATATAGAAGTTGGGTGTAAGTGATAAGTTTATGGTAAATCGAAAGATGTCATAAATAATTAATTCTCATGGTTAATGATCCAAATGTGCAATTTATAGATAAAAGTTATAACTTTAATCATAAAGAGCACTAGGTGAAATTGAAAATCCTAAGTTTGTCGTCTTGAAATTAATATTTGATTTAAATATTTCATTTTAGATTAGTTTTGCCTTAATCCATAATTAATCACTCTTTTGACTTTTTTTATTTAAGTATAATTAATTAAAATCGTTTTGGTAATTAAAAACTTTTAGTAATAATTCATTGTGGGACGATACTTTAGTATCACTTTTATCACTTGATTTGACATGTGCACTTGTATTATAATTTACACGTCACCCTCCTTTGATTTTGGAACCATCGTGGACTGTTTCTCAGTGATGGCTAGCTGTGGAGGCATAGGCTCGACTAGAGGGTCGATCACTTGGGGTTTGATCACATAGTTGGGATGAACATTAGCCCTTCACCGATTTTTTACCTTTTGTTCTTTTTCTTTTTTCTTTTCTTTTTTTTTCCTTTTTTTTGCATAAGCTAGCATAGGGCAACCCCTTCTGGGTCATTATGTGGTAACTGACCATCATTTTGTATCTTGAGGAGTGACTTCTTTAGTCAACAATCGTGGTCTCCAAATCCAGATTTCTTTCCTTCTACTTTGTAGATTTGGGTGGCAATGGGAGAGATGACAAATTCGTCTCTACTCTCATCTGTGACTTCTATCTTCAGGGCATCAAGCTTCTTTGGCGACAAGCTTGCATTGTGTCTTCTTTTCCTTCCATGGTATGGAGGTGACCTTGTTCTTTTGTGATGCCTCCTACTACTTGTTGAGCTTTTTGCTGCTTCTCTTTCAACACTTTTAGCAATAGTGAATTTGATTGAAGCCCCCAACATCTTATCCAATGTCGAGTTGGATGGCGATCTTGATGTTTTCAGTAGCACAAATAGGTGAAGGCGAGCAGCTGATCTGTGACTTGTGTTGAAATCTTCTTGCTCTTCGAGTATATTTGTCAAGTCTTCATTGTTGGCGATTGTGATAAGGTACTTCAAACTTTCACCTGGTAACTGACACTTGATCATGAAGGACTGCTCGTAGAAAATGAACTCCTGATTCGGGTGACAAGACTTGAATAAGAACAATCACGATCCACTGCAACAAGTCGTGTGTCTCCTCCAATGTAATGTTACTTCCTTCCTTGGATCACTATCTTTCTGCCAAAGCTGCACATCAAGCGAAGTCTTGTTTTTCCATGTTGCATTGAATTCTTTGACTTAACTTCTTCTTGAGTTGAAGTTGTTTGGACAACATGCTGGTCTTCCATCTTTTCTCTATCAAACTTCTTTCCTTCACAAAGTCTTGCTCTTGGATTAGCTTGAACTTCAAACTTGTGCAACATCATGGAGATGTAGGGAATCCTCTCTTCACTTCTTCAGTGGAAGTAGGTGACACTTCCATGTCTTTGACTTTAACCATTTGGAGCATCCATTTCCTATCCTTGCTTCTCTTTTCCTTTATGAGACTTCATCGATGAAGATAAGTGGCTCACTGTCATCACATTAGCAGTTGAAGCTTTGTACTTAATATTGCCTTTGTCAAGCAAATCTTGGTTCTTCTCCATCACGTCTCGACATTTTACTATCAGATGACCTAACCTTTGATGAAATTGACAAAAGTTTTCCTTCTTCTCATCTTCTGGCTTCGGCAAATTTTTCGGAATCCATGGCGTGATCTTTCCTTTGCTCTTCAACATATCGAACCATCTCTCAGTATCTCCAGTGTTGAAGGTGTAATCTTCTATATTTCTCCATTTATGCTGTTGTCGAGGCTCTCGAGGCGCATCTCTTGGACTTTCACTTTCATTCTTTATCTTCACTTGCCACTCACGATCCATATGACTAAGCTCGGTGACTACATTGCTTGAGGCTCATTCATTCTTTGTTTAAGCTAAAATTCTGTTGAGTTCATCATATATGGGCACTCTTTCAAAGAGTTCTTCAAATGTATTGCATTGTGCACTACTTAAGAACCATGCAGCTGATCCAACATTCATTGCACATATCTTCACCAGTTCTTTGATCTATGGAGTCTCTTTCATCTGAGATGACAGACTTCACAATCTTTTCACATATGTAGCAAATTCTTTACCTAGCTCTCTCTGACATTGCCTTAAATGCTCAATCTTTATCGGGATCTCCATTGACTGAAAGTGGGTTGTGAACTACTCGATGAGTTCTTCCCATGAGCTGATTGATTTAGGTGGGCGGTTGTTGAACCATCTTAGTGCAGTTGCCACTGAGAGATGCTGGAAATTGTTGTAACTTTAGCTTTTCATTTGTCGAGATCACTCCAGCACTCAATCTCGAAGATTGTGATGTGATCTTCAGGGTTGCCGTCTCCATCAAACTTCGTGAAGGTTGGGTGCTTGTACTTTTCAGGAAAAACTTCTGTGTAGACTTCATCAGCTAGTGGTCGGAGGTGCTTGGTTGCTTCGGTTGATTCTTTATCTTTCTTTCTGATCAGAGCAGTGATAAGTGTGGCTTGTGCATCCATTTTAGCTTTCAACTCTTCATAGCAAAGGTCTGACATTGGCACTACTGGCATAGTTGGCAATTGGGCTTTTGGCTGGCTTGTTGGCAAAATTGTAATAGGAACTGACATTTGGCTTGTTGGCATTGCTGGCGGTACCACTTGAATGAGCACCGTGTTTGTGATTGATGGTGGGAACACCATGGAAGTTAGTTGTTGGGAGCATGCAGGGTCATACCAATGGTACAGAGTATGGCGACTGGTAGTATGGTGGCTGTGGAAGCCATAGCTGAGTGAGGGAAACGAACTAAGGCTCGCTCCTACTTGGTTGTTGTAGCTGGTTGTGTTGCGCCCAAATCTGTTTGGGTGATGAAGTTGATGTTGTAGATGCTTGGTGGATGGACTCAATACTTGAAATCAAAGACAAATTGTTGATTTCATGAGGGGTGTTGGCTTGATCCCTCAATGTTGTGGTAGTGGTTTTTGTAGCTGGGAGTGAGGTTGATACAATCGAATTTGCAGAGGTTGAAGACATCTATCTTTCCTCCTAAGGTTGGTCCATTGTTGGACGTTGTGTGGGAGTGTTGTCTTCTCATCTCAACGAGCTCACGTTTGCAGCACTAGCCCATTGCATCTGGGTGAGCACTTGTTGCATCATATCCTCTATTTGTTGCATCCGCTCTTCACTTCGGTAGGATCTTTCTTCAATAACTTGATTCTGTACTTGTCCTCCACTTAGCTGATTTGTTGGCGTCAAAATCACTTGTCCGTCTTTTGACAGTTGGTTCATCTCTTCATTGCTTCTTGGACTTCTGTAGCCTTCTTCTCGTGTCACCATGCTTTTGCTTGGAGTAATTCTTTCTTCATTTCCCTCATTTAGCATTGCTTCAAGCTATTGGATTCTTTCGCGCACATTTCCTGCTATGTTCTAGCTTGCTTCCATGTTTGCTTCAAATTGTCTTTGCCTTCCTTGAGTTGATGTGAATGGATCCTCTTCACAACCACTTCTTTGTTGCGCCGGATTCCTTGTCTCCGATGCCATTCTTCTTACTTGCCCAAACTTCTTCAAACAACACTGCTACCTTCTAGATGGTCCCCAGTGGAGTTGCTAAAATATGTTCAGGAGTGGGATTGCCACCCTTTCGAATCAGTCTTTTCTTTGTTGTCGAATGGGTGGGTTCGGTGGGACCAAAGGTGTCTTTAGTGAGCAAAAAAATTGTGCAAGCTAGAAAATAAAAAAATGTTGTAGGCGTGAAAAAGTATAGGAAATTTTTACGTAGTTCCTTAAGGTTCAACTTGAATCCATAGGTTAGTCCACCATGAGATTGGTAATCACAATCCACAATTTCTATTTTGATTTTGTACTTTATACAAAATAATGAATTTTGTTGCCTTTTGAATTGATTTGCCTTTGAGAACTTCGACTCAAATGCGCTAGTTCTTCTATTTCATGTCGTCAAATCCTTGAAATGACCCCATCACTGCATTCGGAGAATCCAAAAATGGTGGGGTATCAAGTTTCGCCTTGATCCGAGGTCTAGAAGACTATCAAATTATTTTTGTTAATGGATTGAACCGAACAACTTTGGGTTGGTTCAAACCAGGAAAATACTAGACCGGGTTGGATGGCGTACACAACTCAAATTTCTTTCCTGGTGCACCAAGCTTCAGGGGGTTCACGGTGTGCCATATAGTGGTGTACGTAGGCTACAGAAGATGTTGGGTGTGTCAGGCTGCAAGTGGCATACGTTGTGCCTACAAGAATCTGGTTGGCGATGCGGACGCGTCTAGGTATGGTCACAATTGCGGTTAAGCACAGGGCAATGGATCTGGTCACAAATCTAGTGGCGGATCTGGCAAGACTTGGAGATGGGGACAACAGTAAAAGGGCACGATGGACCTGGTTGCGGTGGCAGTGCAACAACGGCTTTGAGGCTCTTGCGACGGCTAGCGATAATTGCCCTGATCTGTAGATCTCCAACTAAGGAGTGATTCGGCGTTGGTCTGACGGTTGGTCTAAGCGCTGGTGGGCGGCGGTGGTAGTGGAAATCTCTGGCAGAACTGATCTTGGCTGGTACTTTGGCTCTATTTTCTAGTGACAAATGAGGCTTGATGACAATGGTGATCAATTGGAGGGGGCAGATTGTCCTGCAGTGGCTTTGGTCAGTCAAACGAACTTGGAGAAGCTGACTACTTGCTGTTGTCGCACTGCTCAAGCGATGGTCTTTTGGATGATTTTTTGGTGACTAATGGCTTTTCCGGTGGTGGATCTCAACTTGGGTTTGTTGATGGTGTTGAGGAGAGTCTGGTGGCAGTGTTAGTTTGGCCTAGACGGACAGAGGTATGCAAGTTGGCAGCTTTCTGTTCTTTCCTTGCTTAGATAAGCAGCTTCCTTTCAAAATTTTGTCGACGGCAACATTGAACTCTGAGCTGGACTCTACTCAGAATTGAAGATTACTTCTTTGACTTCACCTTGGGCCCCAAGGTTGGGTTGTGAACGACCATCGTTGGTCGCAAAATAGCCGCAAAATCAACTCTCCGTATCAATTTTCTCCTATTTTTTCACCTGCCAAAGAGAAAAACCTCACATTTTGGGTAGATTTGTTGCGGCAAAGCAGTGATGAACAACTTGACCCAAAAATAATCTCCAACTATGATGACTAGCAAGCGGAACACGTGAGTGGATGACCGTCTCTGCACCTCCTCAAAAGCTCTCCAGGATGTGGGTCACGAGCAAGGAAGGTAGCCTTTCTTTCCTTTCATTGATAGGTAGCAACAATGGATTGTGGTCACCGGAAAAAGATCTTTGGCGAGGGGCTCCTCCCCTTCTCTCTCCTTTTCCTACTTCTTTCTTCTGCTCTTCTTCTCTTTTTTTTTCTTTCAATGTATGAGCACCTCTATCTCCTTCACCGTCCGATGGAATTTCACAGTTCCACAATTCACGGCCTCAAATCAAACCTTCTCATCCTAATATCCACATATCTTGGTTGGTTTTGTATTTTCGTATTTAATGGTTTGAAATCTTCACCCGCCTCCTCTTATCCCTCCTTTTTCTTATCCTTCATTCTTCTTATATTCTTCCTTTGATTTTAGAATCACTGTGGACTGTTCTCATGTGATGGTTAATTGTAGAGGCATAGGCTCAACCGAGGGGTTTGATCACTTGAGTTTGATCACATGGATGGGACGAAGAGTATAACAATAAAAATTGTTTGAAATGCATAAATAAATTACTGCAATGAAAAATTCACGTTCCTCATCAAAACTCGCCCTTTTCTTCTTCCTTTCTCACCTTGTAAGAAATCCACACAATTCTCTCCCTACCTTTACATTAGTTATATTCGTGCATGATTGCTATGTTGTTATTCATAAACCCACCTTGTTTCTGTTTACCAAGATCAATTAGAATAAAAACCCACGTTCCTCTAAACCCTTCTTCCCATAAAGATCAGTTAAATTCCTACTCATTAACTCACTTAAAAATTACATTGAAAAATTTACCTTTTTCGCCTTCTTCTCCTCTTTCACATTATCTAATTCTTAATGAAGAATCCACCCTGAATCACCGAAACTCATATCGTGAAACCAGTTATGATGTACAGTAAGTAACCCACGTTCCTCACCTTCTTCCCACGCATTCACTTTACCTAAATTCATACTTCATCTAATTTAAGCTTTTATTTATAAACTCAATTACATTAAAGAAATTCACTTAGTAAAATGGTAAAAGCCCACTTGAAAACACATAGAAAACTTACTGTATAGAAAGAAATTTATCTTCCTCAACCAAAGCCTACCTTCGTTTACTTATTTCTCATTCCTCACATTCCTTCCCATTCTTCACCTTATCTAAGTTCTTATTTTCATCTCATCTAAATTCTTATTCATAAATCCACCTCCTCCACTTTCACCAAGTTCAATTTTGATAACAAAACTACTTTCCTCTAAACCCACCTTCCCCACTTCCACCACATCTAAATTTTTACTAATTAACTTATTTAAAAAGTACGGTAAGAAACTTACCATCTTCATCTTCTTTCACCTCCTTCGCCTCGTTAAGAGTTTGCTAAAAACCTACTTTCCCATCTTATGTTGTGTGTTTGTTATTTATATTGTGTGCATTTGAAGTCCAACATATTATGTGCCAAATAATTTTTTTATTGTTTTTCTTTTGCATGGAGATTCAATTTTTCTAATTTAGTCATCAACAATTATATCTTCGGTCGCCTTCATATATTCTTAATACTCTACTAGAAGGTAGTGGGATGGACCATTTCTTTTCTTTTATTTGTCTGTTTTCTTACTGTGTGGCCGGGACATTACAAGGCGAGTTGGACATTTGCCATGTGCATAGCCTGAGTTTAACTAGCACTCTTACTTCCTAGACGGGGTGCGCCTGCACTCGTGCCATTTTGTGAATTGGCAATGTTGAACGATGGTGCACGCTTCTTAAAGAGTCCCTAATCTGGTGCAAGGTCTTGTAGTCATAATAGTGATAAGATTTAATTAGTTATTAATAAATATTATTTATTGAATATTTTTAATAGTCGTTTAAAATTTTCAGAAATAATTAAGTACTCACCCACAGGTAGATTTTTTCCGACCTAAAAATCTCCACACCTTGACAGTTTTGTCAGGCATTTATTTCATAAAATGTTTAGTTGTGGTTAGTGCTACTAAATGAGCGAGTGAGCCCAGCTTAACTTGTATTCCAACTCGACTCGAATAGTTCGAAGTTCGTTTGAACTTAACTAGAGATCGAATGAGTTTTAAACATATATGTTCAAAATCGAGTCGAACAATTTTTATATTGTTCGAGCTTGATTTGAGTACGTAAATTAAATTTTAAGGAGCTCAAAACTAGGTCGTTTGGGAGGTCAAAACCAACTCATTTGTAAGCTTAAACCAAAGTCATTTAGGAGCTTGAAACTAACTCGTTTGAGTACTCGAAACTAGCTTGATAATAAGGTCAAAGTACATACAATTATAGAGATTAAAATTAACAAAAATAGTTTATCAATATATTTATATAAAATATCTTAATAATAAAAGGTCTTTTCAAGTTTCAACCATGTTTCAATTTTTTTACAAAATATCTAAGACACTATTCAATAGTATATATTTCCAAAAAATAAAATGCTTCAAATTGCAAACCTAATATTGAAAAAAAGCTATCAAAAGTTTATATCTTATAACCTGCATCCATATTTAGACAACTTTTATCTGGCCGTAATATTAGATTTAGCTAATTGGTTGGAAAAGGCCGCATCTTGTCATAGACTCAAATATAAATTTTGAATTGTTAAACTCTATAATTAGTGTGGTTGGACGTAAATATATGTATCTTTTGCTTTAAAAAACAACTAAATACTAAGTAACATGTAAATAAAGTATAAACATGAGTGAATAAAAACACCTGCAATTTGAAATTTGCTTCAACTTTTACCCAGGAGTATAGCTTAAAGATAAGCATCTTCACGTAAGACAAGCTAAATTTCATTACCACCAAAAAATGGCAGTAAAATAATTAAATTTATTGAAGTACAAAAATCAGATCATAAGGTATGCAAAATAATTTTAATCTAAACTCCATAATAGGTGACAATCTAAATCCACATCAATCCAAAATGGAAGCTAACTTTCATAGTTTGAAAGAACACACTTTGGGTTTTTCCAAGCAAAGATTCGAAATTTAGTAATATAAACTATCAAAATTCATTTTAACCATAAGACCATTACGATTTCTATGCCCAGAGGAGTCACAGACAAAGCAACTACATCTAACCACAGTTTGCATCAAAGTAAACCAAACCCTCCTAAATGAAAAAAGAAAAACCAAAAGCTAAAATCCAACATATGAACAGAAACAAAATCTTACTATCTTGACTGTTGCTAGTAGTATCCTTGTACAGATCCTGACACAAACAAAAACCAATCAAAGCAAAAAATGTATATGGAGGGAGTTGAGGAGGTTGACACCCATCCCTCACCGCAAATTAAAAGATAAAATAAAATCAAAGCCCAATTTCTTCCATAATGATTAGGTTGTTTCATTTGATCTCTACCTATAGCTTTGTACTCAATTTTTTGGGGTTAAATTTTCTTAGTTTTCTCCCAATTGGCCCTTTGCTCCACCGTGAATGATTCCTAAAAGTAAAAATAAAATTAAAAGGGAAAAAGAGAGAGAAAATGAGAAGAAACGAAAGGGTTGCAAGCGAGAAGATCAAACAAATAAATTTTAGATCAAGGATTGAATCTGTCCTTGATGGAGAAAGCAAAGAAGAGGAAGGAGGTTAGGTGGGCAAAAGAAAAAAAGGGACGGGCCACGATATGTTGCTCTCCAAAGTTCTTTCTCCTTTTCCTTATTTTTTTAAAAATCATAATTAAACAGGTTAATGGTCCATTGCAACATTGTCGTAGGAGGTGGAGATGAGAAAACTCGAGAGTGACTGAACTTGGGAGGAGGATCTAGACACAGTGTAAAACCCACGATTCGAGTCAGGGTTTTATATTCAGA
>JAURVB010000797.1:0-17354 GCA_033002965.1 Piper betle
CATGTCATTCATGTAGTACCATGTTAGGATTTTGCACATTTATTCATTCATGATGGATCGTATCTTCATCTTAAGACGCCGAGATTGGATCCGCATGAGTTAGGTTCGGGTTAGCGGACCTAACCGGGGCCTGTAACATGCCGGTTCGGTTCATGAGCGTGGACCGGATTTGGGGTGTTACACATAGGTATACAAAACACAACCATAAATGTGATAAACGAAAAATCAAAAACTAACTATTGAGTTTTTCAATGCAAATGGGAGAGGAAACCCAATAAATCCTTCCCTTCATGAATCCATGAGCTAACTAGACATAATTGGTAGCAAAGTTTTCCATACCAGTTCCACTGCGACAAAATAAATGTTAGTCCTTCGTCATAATCTTGATCGACATATCTGAAATATTCTTCTTAGTGTGAACCTTGTTAAATTCTAACAACTTTCTCCAACACATCTCCTGCACAATAATATTGAACATCTATGTGTTTACTCATTGAACAAAAATTTGAGTTCTTATTCAAATGTATAGTGCTTTGACTATCACAAAGTACCTCGTACTTATATTGACTTACTCCAATGATAAAACTTCTTTGAAGCTCTGCAATAAATTCAATTGTGGATAGAGCGGACTGCAGTTTGAGAAGGGCAATACGAATTATGTCGGTACAAGCCTTACTCTTCTCCCTTTGGTAGAAGTGGCTCAAGAGAGACTATTCACTTCACTCACTTCCAAAAGTTTCAAACAAAAGATAGAAAACTCGGAGGAGACTGATATTTGCCTTTGGATTACTATTGGCGAATGCACCAAATTCATCTACCTAGAAATTAAGCTCAAGTACAAGAAGGTTGTGATTGTGGAAGCATCCACCTTTAGATTGATCCGATTCCTCCCATGTAGTCGATCTTAGATCCAGTAGATTAGATTGAATGAGAGATGGAAGGATGTTCCAGTATTCTCATTTTCCCTCAAAGTTTATTAGCTATCCAAGAGTGTCCCAAAGGCAAATATCAGTCTCCTCAACAAACTTTTGCAATTTGGAGTGCCAAGAAACAGTGCCAACGGCAAAAGTAACACCAACCTCAGAAGTAGACCGCCTAGAGTCAAGATCATCAGCCATATTTGCATTAGTATAACATGATAATATAGGCTTAAACCCCTAAAGCATAAAGACAATTTAGAAGAACCTCTCAAATATCTCAATTTCCACTTAACTATTTGTCAATTCTTTTTACTAGGATTAAGCAAATGTCTACTTATTGTGCCGACAACATATGCTATGTCTGGTCTAGTACAAACTATAGCATACATAAAACTTATTTACATATTTACATCACCAACCATATTTGCATCAATTAATAATATAATATAGGCTTACCTCTCAAAAGCATAAACAAAGTTTGGAAGTACCTCTCAAATATCTCAATATCTACTTAATTATTTGTAAATACTCTTTGCCAGGATTAAGCAAATGTTTACTTACTGCCCTGATAGTATATGATATGTCTGGCCTAGGATAAACCGTAGCATACATAAGACTCCCTCAGCAGATGCATAAGGGACTTTCTTCATCTAGTATACCTCTGTTTCACTTAGGCTCACCCTTCTTCAATTTAAATTGAGTTCCAAGTGGGACAACAATAGACTTGGCTTACTTCATGTTGAACAGCTCAAGTGTCTTCTCATTGTATTTCTCCTGGGATAACAAAATCTTCTTAGCCTTTTAACCTGTCGAATGGTCATGCCAAGAATTTGCCTAGCTGGACCCAAATCCTTCATAACAAAGGATTTATCTAAACTTTGTTTCAAATCTACAATCCTTAATTTATCTTGTCCCATAATCAACATAAAGAAGCAACATAATGAAGTCATTCTCCCCAAATTTCTTGATAAATGCATAATAGTTTAAAACAGTTTTGTTGTAGCTTTGACTCTACATAGGGTAGCATAAAACGAAGCGCCAAAATCAATCACCCAACTAGTATCATCAATAGTTGTCAAGTAATCATTTTTATCATCAAACATGATTAGTACGTCTTCTTTCACAACATTGGCAACTTGATCACCTTGTATTTCATGGATGTAGTCACTGAACTCTGTCCCATCTTTATACTAAAGATTCATCAACCTTTTGATCAACAAGTTCTGGTTCCTAAAGAAGGAGTGTCTCTCTCATACATATATAGAAGCTTAGCCCAAAGCACCTTGGCAGTCTTTATTCTCGTCACATGGTTATATACATTTTGTTCTAACCATTGTCTGACCAAAGTCATACACTTTTTCCCATCTTGATTAATTCGGCTGTAATACTCAACTCAGCCTTATTAGTAGGCGGAGGAGGAGAAATCAAAGAAGCTTTCTCTTCATTCGTCACAACCAAAGTAGCACTGAACGGTGGACTAGAACTCAATGACTCAAGAGGATAAAGATTTGGATCATATAAATTTTTCGGGAAAAAATAATCAAGTTTACTACCATTCTAGTAGTGCCAATTAGACTTATTATTGAGGGCGACCATCTTAATATGTTTTCATCTTTCATTTTGACACAAAATGTTACTACCCAAAACTAAGGCAAATATAAAAGAACGAACTAAAGCTCTGATACCACTGCTGGGAAATAAGCACTCTAGTGTAATCAACCCCAAAAAAAATATTCCCCTCAAGAAGAAATTTTAAAAAAAATTAAATGGGAAACAATAAGATAAAAAATGGATGAAAATTTTCCTCCAAATTAGAGAAAAGAAAACCAACATATTCGATCAACTTTGATTAAGAAGCTCTGTTACAAGCAAGTATCGAACTACAATTTGAAAAAATTCCCCCAAAACAAATCAGATTAATAATAAGATCTAAAAATTACTATTCTAGAGAAATATATATATGAGAAATTAAAAATAACATACACCTCAAAAGAAAAATAAATCAACCTCATACTTTAGATTAAGACCTCTAATTTTAACTTGAAATGAAAAACAACTTTTCCAAAACTTTTCTTTTATAAGCTAAATGTGCTTAAAAAACTCTTCTCATTAACTTTTATAGAAAAAAATATAATTACACATAAATATACAAAATGCAATCGTTAGTGTGATAAATGGAAAGTCAAAAACTGACTATTTAACTTTTCAATGCGAATAAGTGAGGGAACCCAACACTTAGCTCAACTTAAATCGGAATTGGATTGGTAGTATGTAGTCCATTGGTTTGTTCCATATGTAGGACTGAGTCACTCAAGTTGGAACCAAGTAAATTATCACAAGTAGAGCATGTCAAATTTATTTATTTTTTTAAAAAAAATGTTGTACTTGAATTGAAATTATAGTAATGAGATGTTTCAGTTTTTTTTTAAATGTCAAATTATAGTAATGAAATCTTTAAGTTTTGAATTGAAATACATTTGGCTTGGAATTTGAATTCTTTGAGCTTAAAATCTGAAAAATAAAATAAAAAGAGAACCTTCACTCCGAGCAACATTATTTTTCTCAACTGGCTCGGTTGGTAATCAATCAGCTTGGCCAAGTGATTTGCCCATCTCTCTCCTCTTCTTCATTCTCCTCTACAGGTTGCATGCATTCTGTAGCTGAAGCCCTTTCTCCTTTGGGGAGAGTTTTTAATTATTTATTTAGGGTTTCTATTTATTTTTAATATAAAATTAAAATTATTGTCTCATTAAATTTTTATTTTTTGGTGTAACATTAAGTATTTTAATTTTTAAATAATATTTTTATAAAAATAAATATATTATTCACTATAATAATTAACTATATAATTTATCATTTATACAATTTAATGATTAGGTTTTTTATTACGTATGTATTGTTGTTGTTCTTTAATAGTATATTCGAATCCCTTATTTTCTCAATTACTTTAAATAAATCTCTTAAGAAAAGAAAAGAAAAATTGGCCTACCTGATTAGCCGATGGTCGCTTCATACATTTGTGGGTTCACGTCTTAAAATAATTGACCTAATATTGATCCAAATGTTTAAATAATTATCAAGAATCAAATTCATGCCAAATCATTAAGAGAAATAAAATAGTGAAGGTAAAAGTGTGCTGTGCTCTTTTTTATAAATTGTATAACTTCACGAATGTGACTATTCATAGGTGTCACACTAAACATGAATGAGACTTTGACTTTATATATGATTCAATCCATCTTAAAATAGAAATAATATTTCTATTAAAGCTCGTAATCCCAATCAATCGTTAGCAAACTAATTTTAATTGGAATTTATGCTTAATGATAGCTTACAATATACAAAAACAAAGATTTATACATATATAAGTCTAAAATCCAACAAAAAATTGAAAAATATTTAGTTTTAAAATAATTTAATACTTCTATTAATTATATTATCTTAAAAATTAACCCCTTATATTTTATAAAATGATAAATAATTATATATATATATATATATTAATTTTGATTCATGCTCAGGTTTTGTGAGTAAGATCTGGATCAAATTTGCATTAAAAGATCGAGTATACACAATATTGAGATATTTTCCTCGTCATGTAATAGTCGCTGGCAGTAAGTCAACAATAGTGCATCAAGTTCGACAAGTATTCAACAAAATGTGCAGCATGGAAAATTTTTAAAAAACTTTACATATGTTGAAAATGGGAGATTTGTAAGGTTGTACCTCCTCCCCATGTGAAGGTAAGCAAGGTATAAGTACATGAGAAGTTGTACAAGTATAGAGTTGGACAAAGATGTGCGAAAAAGTTGTACAAATATAGAGTTGGATAAAGATGTACGAAAAATTCGAGGAGAACTGTGAGAAATATAGTAGAGACTCGTCAATGAGTGTTCCAATGCCCGAATGTTTGTGAGTCAGCTCTTCATTTTATAGAAGTTGATTATGCCATGTTTTTTTTGTATTTTGTATCTTTTGTATATAAATATCCAGTTGTTCATGTGTATTAATTATGTAGCAACCAATATTTAGGGGTGAGCATCGGTCGGACGGACATTAGACAAGTTATTGTCTGCGTCCATCCAAAATTTTGTCGGACAAAACTTGTCTAACCGACTTAATGTCCTAACCTTACATACCAAAATTGTCTGTCGCCGCCGCCCTCCCTCGCCCTCCTCCGACCTCTGCTGCCCTCCCCCGCCCTCCCCGGCCCTCCCCCCGCCCTCCCCCTACCCTCCCCTGCCCTCCACCCCCTCCCCCTTTCTACTGTCGCCGCCCTCCCCCACCCTCCCCCTGCCCTCCCCCCAAACTCCCCCTTCCTATTGTTGTCGCCCTCCCCTGCCCTCCTCCGACCTCCGCCGCCCTCCCCCTTTCCTCCTGTCGCCACCCTCCCCTTGCCCTCCCCCTTTCCTCCTATCGCCGCCTTACCCTGCCCTCCACCGCGGCCTCGACTCCGTCGCCGCCTGCCTCCGCTACCCTACCTCCTCCGCCTACCTCTGCCACTGCCTGCCTCTGCCAGACCGCCGCCCTCTGCCTCTGTCGGACAACCGCTCTTTGTAGCTATCAGTATAAGATTTCTCCTCTGTTTTGAATCAACAACATGAGTAATACTTGATTATTTTGATGACCCCATAAGTAATGTTGATTATTTTATATTTTGGAAATACTTATAAGGTTAATAATTATTAAGTTAATGATAATTTATAATTGGATATAATGCAAAAAAATTGTACTGACAAAATTGTGTAGCGTTTGAATTATAAAAATTTGTGCAATTGTTTGGTGAAGGAAGCTTGCATACTGGAGGGAATAGGTACTAAATGTAAAGTGATATATTTTTTTCAGAGATGGATTATACAAATTTTTTACTAAATGTAAATGAGCAAAGTGGAAGTGGAAAAGATAAGAAAAAATCGATTGCTAAAGAAAGAGAATCTATAGATGGTTCATTAACAAAAAAGAGGAAAATGACATCCGGTATATTGGCCTATTTTGATAGAAAATATGAGAAGAATGGAACATCTACTATTTGTCGTTACTGTGGAAAAAAATTTGAGGTAGCAGGAAGTTATGGAACTACTCATTCATGGAGGCATGTTGAAGGGAAATGCCCTAATTTCAAAATGAAGAGGACAAAAAACATAAGTGGTGATATTGGGCAACAAATTTTCAAGATGGGAGTGAAAGAAGATGGAGAAAATAAAATAGAAGTTTGGAAATTTGATCAAGGAAAGTAGATAGAGTTGGCTGAGGCAATTATCTTACATGAGTATTAATTTTCAATTGTGAAACATGAAGGATTTAGAAGGCGGGTTAGTAACTTGCAACCATAATTTGTGATGGTTTCTAAGAGAACAATTACAAGAGATTATCTTCGAATTTATAAAAAGGAGAAAAAATGTGTTTGACATGTTGGAAAAAGTTAAGAGTCAAATTAGTTTTACTAGTGATATTTGGACATCTTCACAAAATATTGCTTATATTGTTTTGACAGCTCATTTTATTGATGAAAATTAAAAATTGCAAAAAAATATTGAATTTTGCCAAAGTTGAAAATTGACATACTGGAGAATGCATAACGAAGTGTCTTATTAGTAAAATTTGTGAATGGCAACTTGATAAAAAGGTTTTTACGGTTGCATTTAGCAATGCAAACAAAAATGATGGAGCTGCCAAAGAAATGAAGTCTTTTTTCTCAAGTAGAAGTCCAAATCTTGCAGGTGATTGTTTTCACATGAGATGTTGCGCTTATATTTTGAACTTAATTATTCAAGATAAGTTGAATGAGATTGCTTAGTCTATAGAGAAGGTTCGTGAATGTGTGAAATATATTAAATGTTCAACTATAAATAGTGATTGTTTCTACAAATATGTAAGTCACTTGAATGCATCTAAACATTCATTAGTGCTTAATGTAAAAACTAGGTAGAATTCTACTTACAAAATGATTGGTGTGGCTTTAGATTTCAAAGATGTTTTTGAATATTATAGTTGCTTTGATGTGAATTTCATATGTCATTTTGAGGATGAATGGGAAGATATAAGAGTGATACATGAATGTTTGGCTCCATTTTATGAATTAACTAAAAATTTTCCTGGCACTAAGTATCCTACATCAAATATTTTTTTCAACATGATTTGTGAGCTCAAGTTTCAATTGATGGAATGGTGTAATAATAAATCATATTTGATGTCATCAATGGGAAATACAATGTTGGAAAAGTTTGATAAATATTGGAAAGAAACAACTATGTTATTGACGGTTGCTTTGATTTTGGACCCTAGATCAAAAATGACTCTTGTTGTGTACTATTTTCACACGATTTACAAGGAAGAGGGAGACGATATGGTCACAAAAGTGAAACAATATTTGACAAACATGTATAATGTTTATTCAAGTGTTGAAAAGTCTAGAGGTAGATGTATGTCAAACAAGCCCATTATTGAAATTGAAAGTTCATCAAATATTCGTCCCATTGGAGGCTTAAGCAAGAGATTGCAAGGAGTAAGTAAGTTGATTATGAAATGTTCATCAAAGGAGCTAACACGAACTGATTTGGAGAATTATTTGAACGAACCAACTATTCCTTTTGTGGATGGAGTGGATGAGCAATTTGATATATTATCATGGTGGAGATTAAACATAGTAAAATATCCTATTTTGGGAAAAATTGCTCAAGATGTTTTAGCCATTCCTATGTCAACCGTCGCCTCTGAATCGGCATTTAGTATTGGAAAGCAAACAATTGGCTCAACTAGGAATAGTTTGAGCCCGGAAACACTTGAAGCTTTGATATGTGCCCAAAATTGGTTGAGGAGTGAATATGAAGGTAATTTATATTTTATATCTATGTATTTTTTATTTTTGATATATTTTTTAAAATATATAATTTTTCTCTTACTATATTTTTTCCTTGTAGGGAAACAACAGAGTTCATCATCAAATTTATTTGGAACAATGAATATAGAAGAATGGGAAGATATTGATGATTATGTTGATGAAGATAATATTCCAACATCTTCATGTCTATAATCACCGCTAGTGCCTTCTCCACCTTTGTGTGATTTTATTAGCTGGTTTGGAATTACTATGTTTGTGTGATTTTACTAGCTGGTTTGGAATTACTATGTTTGTGTGACTTTATTTGATGGTTTCTTCCTTGAGGACTTCTTATTTGACTTATTTTGAAAGTGGTTTGATATGATTATTAATGCGAATATATTGTTCTAAATTCCTAAATACAAGAGTGGTTTTTATCCTTTTTTTAATTTATGTCATGTTTTGGTTATTTTAGGCATTAAATATCAATTTTATTGTATATTATGTTTTGTAATTTTCATAAAATATAATATTAGCATTAAAAATATTAAAGGCATTATTTTATTGATATAAAATATCGGACATTCGGTCGGTCATTCGGTCGGACAAAAAAATGTCCATGTTTGGTTTATTTTAATTCGGTCAAATTTGGTCGGACATGTTTCGGACGTCGGTCGGACACGGACATTCGGAGCGTCCATGCCCACCCCTACCAACAACGTGCCTGACCAAACTGGCTCTGGTACCACTGTTGGGCTATTTGAACTTCTTTTAATCCAAAAACCATTTGGGCCTATCTCAATGAAAAAACTAATTCAGGAAATAAGGGCTTTTTATTACTTATATACAAATTATCAACACTTTGTATGACCAATGTGGGATAAACCCAATAATGTCTTGGTTTTCATGAATTATTGGAGAGGTTAATAGGGAAGTGGTAGTAGATTGGATATGCTAATTCATAAGTTTAGGGGAAAATGGTGGTGACTTCGTGCATTAAGGTGTGACTTGTCACTCATGTATCAGGGAATAGTTGTAATTATATTTTGAGTTGTGATTTTTCTTTTAATTTGGATGGTTTCAACTTTAAATTGGTGTCTAACTTTTATACTTTATTGTTTTATCTTAGCGAACATATAACATGAAGGTGATGAAAAGATCTCGAGTAAGTTATCGGCCCCAGCCCCAACACATAATCCATTGTTGGGTTGATTTCCCGCCGGATCTTGGTCCCATCGGGTTCAGGTCCTACATCTTAAAATGAACCTTAGCTCGTGGCATCCCTAGCTCTAAATCCGTAGCCTAGTCCACTTAGGGCTTAGTCACGATTGATGATAGTAATAACGAACGGTTAAACTCGCACGGGCGAAGTGCGTTGAGAGGGTAATTATCTTCATTAAAAGGTCGGTCCATAATTGCAGTTTGTCCCACGTTTAATCATGGCACGATCTTCGATATAAATGTTAAACCACGAACAAAGACTCGTGCTACTTCATGAATCATGCATCAAATAATTGGCAATCCGAAATTTGGCTTAAGGTTTTATCCCATACATTTCCTCATGAGACTGCTCTTTCTTGATACTATTTTTTATAGTTGGTTCATAAGTGAGTTTCATGGAATCAAATCCGTTGATTCAAAATCAAGGAATCCATATATGCAAAAAATGATATTCTTTTATGATTGTTATTATAATTATTATTCGGTCTCATATCATCTACATGCTTATTTATCTTTGTGTGTGATCGATAATAATAATAGGCTGAATCAATAATTTTCTATTCGAAAAAAGTCATGTTTTGAAGTTTTCTTATTTTTATTTATAAAAATAAAGAACATAAAGCATAGTATGTATTCAATTTACTTAGAAATCCTTAACGTAAAGAACATTTCCATTGATATAATAAGATTTTATCGGAAATAACTAGAAATAAGTAAATATATTAAACTAAGTAGGTATACATGGGCATACCTAACCTATTCAATATCCATTATTAAAATTAATTAGATGTATTGATCATATACTGGACATTTTCAGTTCAAGTAAAATCATACATTAATGACTTTCCTATAAATAATTAAAAATAATAAGACTCTTAATTTACGTTAATAATTATAGGCCGATTGATTTATATGTAAGTTTGTCCAGAATTAACAGAAGCAAAGAAAACCTATCGTGCTTTAATGCGTAAAATAATGGAAACATGAGTTGAAATAGAAAATGAAAGATTTGTGGGTTTATTTGTGATTTTTAAGGAGCTCAATTTAAATTAGAATATAATGAACTTGGTTAAAAAGCTATTAACTTGTTCAAGTACTTTGTAAAATCATATAATATATTTAAAGATTATAGATTTGATGGTACATATTGATATTTATCCGTTGATTATTTTTATAAACTATGTTCTCATTTGAATAAATATATTAAGTATAAATTATAATTATTTTGTTGATAATATTTCTATATTGCTAAATATCATTAAATTACATCAATCCATTTTATGATTATGTTTTAAAAATAAATATTTGCTATATATGTTGATTATATTATTTCAATTTTATATTTAATGAATATGCTTTGTCTATACGTTGTATCTTTAATTAAGGACATTAGTCTCGGTTTTAAAGTTAGTGGTTAAATTAATATTTATATATTATAATGCTTGTTATATATTAAAAATTAAATATTTAATGTTCACTGTATATAATCTTATCTGCATATTTGACACTATACATGGTACATACACATCAATCTTTATTTTATGTTTGTCAACTAAAATTAGAAGTTTATTCATTTCTTCTTTATGTTCATATATAAAAACCTCAATATTTATCGTACTCAAGTCCTAATGAAGTACATTTAGGAAAATACAAGAATGAGCTGATAAAAAAGCATGCCGGACATTCTCCACCCATGCTTACGCCTACTTTATTATATGACTACTTAACCTTTTAAATCATAACTAATACTTATATTTATTGTATAATATGAATGGAGAATGTGAATAAAAATATAAGTGTAGCATGATTTGAAAAAATATTAAAAAATGGTAGATAAATACATATTTTTAATGTATTTTTAGGCTTTAATATTGAAGCAACTTTTTTAAAATTTCCCAAATAGATATTGAGATACTTAGTGCATCCATAATTTATTAATGGACCTTATATACTGGTTATACCTCATATAGTTTTTCTATAAGCTACACTTTTTATTGAGAATAATTTAGTGATTATCTTAATTATTTAAGTAATTATAATAAAAATTGAATTTTTAAATATATAATTAATTGAGTATTTTTCTAAAAAATCTAGAAGCAGGTACATAATTATATAAAAAACAAAATTTTAATTAACTTACGGTGTGCCCTATTTTTAATGTCGAGATGTTATTTTGTTGAGACCAATTAAAAATAATTTAAGTTAAATATGTAACATATAGGTTATACTGAGGCATATCTAAAAATGAAAATTTCCTCCTCCTCGCTCCCCGTAGTGACGCTGTCTCCACCCAGATTTGGCTGAGAATGATAGACAATCAGAGGCAGTGTGATAAGTGGGGTGGGCGACGGGGTGGGGGTAGGCGGCGTGATGGCCCATAATCTAGTGGATCTCGACCTCCTTCTAATCAGACAACTCGGATTCTGTTGTTGTTTTTCAAACCAATAGATATAGATTAGATCCTTATAATTGAATGTTAAGTGTCATGTATGACTGCACTGGCTCGGGAGAGCAATAAATAATATATACATGTATGTGTGTATATATATATGTATGTATATAATACATTTAGATTGTTGTTCATTAGCAGTATTAAGCTTTCTTTTACCACTTTATCAAGCATTTTTTAGAACAATATATCAAATAATCATATTGAACATTTGTGGTTTTCTTATTCTATGTTGGATATTCTTCACCGTCTATTTTTTCATGAACATTCTCTTCTTTGTCTCTGGTTGATGCCTATCATGGTTGCAAGTGGAATCGGTTTTGAGTTAATACTTGAATCGGATCGAATTGGATAAGAATTAGTCTAAATCGGTCAAGAATAAGTTCAGTTGAATCGATCCTATAAAAATTTCAACTTAGTTAAAATTATTAGGTTGTTAGTTATAAAACATTTCTATTCTGTGTACTATATTTTATAATATTTTTCCATATTTTGGATTTTGAATTATTTAAAATTAGTGTATTTTTTACTTGAGTTGGAATGGTCAACTTTTAATTGCGAAATGTACGCGGTTACTGTTCCCCACCACCTCCACCCCCGCTACTCCACCTCCCTTCTTTCTCCTGTTTCTTGTCCCCTAAGCCCTTGGCCTGGGTCTGCCCCCTCGGCCTCGCCTGGTGGTCGCCGTTGTGTCATCGCCCGCGTTCTTGGTGATGCAAAATGTTGTGATTCTATTCTACCTCACCGATTCGCCCTCGCCGGTCTATCCTACTGTCCCCATCACCACTACTTGCGCCCGTCCCCGGTTGTACAACCACCCCTACCGGTGTACGGGTTGCCGCTCGCGCACTCATCGCGGTGGGAATCGCTTTCAAGTATTGGGTTAAATTGGCTGATTCATGAACGATTGGTCGGCCCGATTCATCGTGTTCGTAGTAGATCTCGGTCGATTTAAATCGGCCGATTCAAGTGGAATAAATTCTTATGTCATATGTAATAAAATAAATTATTTTATTATCTCATATATTAAAATATTTTAAATGAAAAAAACCAATTTTATGAATTTATCTATTACTATTGATATGCAATGCTTAACTTTCTTTCACCTTAATAAAGTAAGCATTGTAGAGCAGATTACAATATTGAGTTAACTATATATTTATTGAAGCGAGGGAAGGTGCTGTAGTTATTAACCCATGTTAGTTTAATAAAAAAATTTTAAACATGCTGACAATAAATGAAATAATCATTAATACATTTATATCATTAATCATAACGCAGTATATAGCTGTCTTAACAAATATTAACTATATTATTGGTATTATTATTTCCAAGCTTCAAGTACCAATGTTCCATGCCGAGTAGTTTGACATTCTTTTGGCTGCGCCAAAACGCGAACTCTCCGCCTCACCCCCTCCTTTACCTTCTGCTATGTTACCTTCTGTGCTGTTTCTCTCCTGATATGGGCAGAGTTAAGTCTTTGCCTCAAATTCCCTGGAAAACTGAAGGGCTGGTTCTATGTAGCTCAATTTGCTCTGCTGGCAGTGATATTTCAACTCTGAGCTTTTGTGTTTGTCTTTCATTTCTGTAGTTGCTCATACATATTATTTGCTCATGGTATTCTGGTAGGTAGTGAGAGCTGGTAGATAATGCTGAGCATATAAATGTCCTTGGATACATTGTAAACAGTGTAAATGTAATTCTAAACAGCATTGCAGCACAACATACCATCTCTCATTGTGCTGTGTGGCTCTGTAGCGTGTGATTTACTTTCACATATATAAAGTTTCATTGGACATCAGAGCTGCTGTTGGCACACTGTGTGCTCTCTGCTTGTGTGGCAGCAGCGGGCCTCTCTCAGCAGTAATAAGATTTCACAAGTAGACACATCTGCATGCAAAGCTGTAAACTGTATGCGTGCTCTAGTATGTAAGTCTGTCTGTGGCAATGTAACCTTCATACATTCTCTCTGCAAAACAGCTCTGATAGAATGTGATGTCTCAAAGTAGTGATTTGTCTGTGGCGGTGGCTGGGGCGGCGGGCTTTTCACTGATAGTTGAGTCAGCTGTAGGCATCAGCTTTGCTGTCTCATATCCTCAGAAGGCTGGCAGGGCATGACTGAATTTCATCAGAAACCTTGTGGCCTCTTGGTACTCAGAACAACAGAGATGGGAGTTTTCATCCTTCTATCAGTCTATGTGTGTACAGATCAAAGAACATAGCTGGGAAGTAATGGATATATTTCTGTCAGTCTTTGTAGCTTGATGTGGGATAGAACCCACTCATCCTGCATCGACGTATTTTGTAAATATCTTCTTCAATCCTTGGTGGGGTGTAGAATATTGAAGTGTGGTGGAATTATTAGTATCTTCAGTGGAACTGTGAGAGTTTTGTATGTGGGCAGACAGATGGGAGCAGACTGTTTCTGATGCCCTTGTCTGACTGCTGTGGGCGCTGGCTACCCTAGCTCAGAAACACTGTGGGCCCTTCAGAGACTCCCATGTAACATGAAAGCTTCATCGAGTGTCAGCCTCTTCTGTCTAGAGCTGGTTAGATTCTGCATTGGCACTGATGCAGGCAGCTCTGACTGTGTTAGAGCTGGCAGCAGCAAAGTGAGGTGTGAGGTTGTATCACACATTTGTCTCATCTATTGAGTTGCAAATGGATGAAGTAATGGTCAGTGTTAAGAACATTAGCTCAGAGGCAGCATATAGATAGTGGTGTGTTGGTGATACAGTGGGGATGATGGAAAGCAGCAGAATGTATTTATTGAGCCTGATGGAGCATAGTATATGGAGGAAACTTCTTAAAACTCTTCCAGACTCTACTCAGAACTCAATATGTACAAAGGTATTTGTTTCTCAATATGTTTGTGGCATTGGTATTTCATCTATTTTGTTTGTATTCCTGTTTGTCCTTGTGGGGTTTGTAGATTTGTATCAATCTATCAGTAGATGATGGGAGTGGTAGGTTTAAATATCTTCGTGTAAATATTTCATTGCTAGGTAATAAAGTTAATTTCAATTCTGAAATGTGGCAGTAGGTATGTGAAGGTAGCAGCATGGTATGAACTATCACAAAAAATGCAGTGCAGCTTTGGCATAGTTGGCATTTTCAGTTTACTTTTCTTCATTTCTGTTGTTCATGGATGCATTAATCCATTCAATTTTTGGTGCTGTGTGATATGTCTTTCTGTGTTCATCTGTAGTTGTTTGTTGTCTATCCTTGATGTGGCTGATGTGGTATAGTTGAATTTATCTGGGCATTTAGGGCTATACAAAGTGTCATTTCTTCTGCTTGCAGAGGACAGAATTTCTTTTTCTGTGTGTCTTTAATGTGGTTCTCTATTATCCCTCAGAGTTGGTGGGTGGTCTCTTCTCATCATGGCAGTATGGCTGCCTATTGATATATATATAATTTCAATGGAACTGGGAAAATCACAGAGCAGTAGTCTGTACTGTCTCATACATTTCTTCTGTGTGTCCTTTATCAGTTTCTTTTGTGTGTCTGTGGCAATCAGCATAGCTAGTTTCTTTTCTTAACCATTGTAGTGTGTAGAGTAGGGTTGGCTGTTTATGTTTGTTGAATGTGCGTTGTATTTTTAGATTTTTTTAAAGTGTATTACATTTGTCTTTAAAGTAATTATCAGTACATTGTGCAGAAAATAAGGAAGGGATGCTTGTAGATTAGTTTGGCTTCATAAATTTGTGCTGATTTTTTGCCATCTTCAGTGATTTTCTGTGAAGTAAAAACCATATTCTGTATAAATTATACTTGTAATTTAAATCTTTTGCTTCTGTTACATATAATTTGAAGTGGCAGTTACTTCCATGTAAGAATCACTGAAGTAGATTTTTCCATGAAAGCAGTGGTAAACATGTATACGTTAATGTAGTTGTAGTATGGTAAATTTTTGTACTGTTTAATTTGTTATGGCAGAATGTAAATGCATCACTGCAGTATTGCTTGTGATACATGTATTCTCTGGTTGCATGGGTCTTTAGAATTTGTATACCTTGTCCATCTGTTGCTCTCCTGGTAGGTTTGATGGATATTTGGCTGTGTGCATCTAAGGTCCTCCCATTCCATTTGGGAAGTCACAGCATTTGCCTGCATGGAAGTATGACTGAGCCTCTTGGTATGGGCAGGACTTTGGGAAGAATACATGGGCTCAGAGCCAAGTACAGAATTTGATGGTGATTCCATCAAGTCATTAGGGCAGAAAATGGAGAGGGGCTGTAGTGTGGTGGGACTAGTGCAGCCCTTGGTTGCCATTGAGCTTCTCTTACAGAGTTGGTAGGCAGTCTGAGTGGTTGGGATATGATAAGGTCATGCTTGTATGATTGTTGTTCAGCATCTGTTTGTGTTTTTGTTGAGACATTTAGTGTGGAATGGCTGTCTCGTTGTTATCAGAATGTGGTAGAATGCAGAATGAAATAGGATAAATGGGCTGAGACTGCTGTTCAGCATGTACAGTCTGGGGTTTTTCTTGCTGTTTCTGATGTTGAATCTATTAATAAATATTGAGTGTAGGTTTGGGTTTGATGTGTTTGTTTGTTTGTATGTTTGTTTGTTAAGGAATGGGATCAAATTTTCCTTCAAAAGTTTAATGGCTGTTTATGAACAATGCTTGTAATCTCTTTCATAAGTAGTAGTAAGTGCTCATTGGCTCTAATCTATTCAGGTTTGCCTGGATTAATATTAAATTTGGAGTCGAACGCTTCTAAATTAGTTTGTTTTCATTGAATGTGTTGGTGTGGATGTTCCCAGGTGCTTCTCCATGTTCTTGTAAGTCGTTGATCGGTCTATAGGATCGTCATTGCTAATCATCATTGTGTCGTCATTGGCATATTCATGTTTCGCCAAACAAATGTTGGGTTTTGCTTGGTTATAAGAAACAATTTTTGTTATTTTGTGAAATGTTGCATCAATTTTATAGACAATATAATGAAGAGGTTTATGCCACTCGTGTTCAAGTTCTTCTCCGTTGTGCCACCTTCAAACATGCCAAAGATTAGATTAGGCTTGCATGTCCTGGATATAATAAAAAGTTTGTACCAGGTTTGAATTGAATGTAGCCAATCACGTTATGGGACGGCACAGCTTGTCAGGTCTGCCTTGGTTCCATGAACAGGTCATTTTGTGAAAGTGAGATTCGTGGCAATAGGGTGTTTCTTTTAACAAAGGGATGCTAAAGCTTCCTCCCTCAATTTGATACTACACACTCCCTGAGCCTGTCTTTTCGAATCATTTGCTTTTAGTGTGATAAATCAGATGCAAACCATGAGGTGAGCTCCTACATTAAATTTATGCAAAAGGACTCATTGCCTCACCCAATGATGCAGACTATCTTATGTCCTCTCCAACCTCATCCTAAAGTAGCATTTAATTGATCCACTTGGCTGTTAAACAGGATGGCCTTTCCAAGGTGTGTTCTTCGGTTAAGCCAATTATTTGTGCAAGGTTCGAGATTCTTTGAACAGATATTATGATGATCATACTGGAGAGTGGGATCGACGGATGGGGAGGTGGTGGACCTTGTACAGGTAGAATCCTTCGACAGTGCTTCAGTTATTGGTGCGCCTTTCCTTTTATCCTTACTTTGCTTCAGATTGTTTGCACTTATGAAGGGTTGTTGAGAGTATAAAGTGGGTTGAGTAGTACAATAAATTTCTTCTTTCTATCATTAAAAGGGTTGGCTGTCTGCAGGTGTTGAGTTCATCTCTGATTACAATATGGTAGTTGTTGAATGCTAGGGTGGATTGATTGTGGTTTTGTGTTTGAACAGAACTAATGTTTATGAAGTAAGAGGATTGTAATTTTTGTAGAAATATTTGTCATATGGGAATTTTCTATAATATTTTATAACATTATGAAATTGGTGTGATTCATCGAGATTGAATTAACCAAAATATTTACAGTTTGGCTAGGTTCAGCATGCAGC